>WWNC01000038.1:9292500-9407500 GCA_011125475.1 Melanerpes aurifrons | reverse complement strand
GGCTCAGAGAGGGAAAGAGACTCAGTGGAGTGGAATGGAATGGAATGGATTAGAATAGAATAGAATAGAATAGAATAGAATAGAATAGAATAGAATAGAATAGAATAGAATCAGACCAGACCAGGTTGGAAGAGACCTTCAAGCTCATCACGTCCAACCCATCAACCAATCCAACCCACCTAAACAACTAACCCATGGCACCAAGCACCCCATCAAGTCTCCTCCTGAACACCTCCAGTGATGGTGACTCCACTACCTCCCCAGGCAGCCCATTCCAATGGGCAATCACTCTCTCTGTATAGAACTTCTTCCTAACATCCAGCCTAAACCTCCCCTGGCACAGCCTGAGACTGTGTCATAAAATTAGAGGCACAAATGAGGCCAAAATATCAACAGCAAGGCTATTTATTACACAAATAAAATGGGTGGATCAGAAGGGGAGAGAGAGGATAGAGAGTTAGAGGGAGGATAGGGAGAAAGAGAAGGAAGTGAATTATATGACCACACCCCTCACCCCCCCCAAGACAGTTTGAGTCTGTGAAGGAAAGGTGCTGCAGCTTTGGATGTAGAGGAGATGTTGGGTCTGTATAGGAGGGGTGCTGCAACTTTGGCTGTAGAAGAAGGGTGCTGCAGCTTTGGCTGTGTTGTCCTCTGAGCAGCCTCTTCAGCTCCACGAGCAGCAGGCGGAACTAAGGCCATGGAGAGAGAGTTCCTCTGGTCTGCTTCTTCCAAGCTACACGGTGATGTCTCTGTCTCTATTTCTCCTTCTCAGTGGCATCATCCAGGTCTTTTCCTCCCATGCTTTCCTTCATCTGTGTTTTCCTTCTCCTGTGTTTTTCTTCTTCAGAGCCACTAGTTGCTCAAGTCTTTTTATACAGGTTTTTAGTCCTTAGATAAGTGTCCAAGTGTTGTCCCCCAGGAAATCATCCTTAGATAAGTGTCCAGGTATTGTTCCCCAGGAAATCTTCCTGTGTATTCCTTTGTGCTTTGACAGGGGTTTGGAGGAAGGGGGTGGGGCTCTGCCTCCTCATTCTCCATTTACCTGCCCACAAACCCAATACACACCAGGGGCCAGGTGGTGAATCCATTGTCTCACCATCCTCCCTTTCCAGGGTACCTGATGGGTGGAGGTGATCTTGTCTTATGCATATTCCAGAAGGTATCCATAGCAGTGGCCTCAGCCCCTTGTTGTCAGGCCAGCTGTAGTTCCCTGAGCAATCTTTTAGCCTTGCATCTTCCTGAGAGTCATTCCAGTGGCTCTGCCCAACACACATCAGCTATTGTCTGGGCAAGCACCACAGGTGATTTTATCTTTGTTGAGTCACATCACAAGAGACAAGATTTTAGTCTCTCACAGGTGGGTGGAAATGTGGAGAGCTGAGAGGTGGTTCTCAGTGCTGGCAATGAATGATCAAAACTTCTGTTCCACTGAAAGACAAGGAAGAGGTGATACACTCTCCTCCAGCTCGCTGTTTGACATACTAACCTCCTTTGCTCCTCACTAATACTTACTGCAGCAGCAGCAAGTTAATTAGCAGCACCTGAATATCTTGCTCATTCATCAGGATGTGGGCTTCAGGAGAAGCCACTCTGGGCTGTTCACTGTCTGTGAATAGCAGGCATCTTTAGAGCACCTTCAAAAACAATCAGCAACTTACTCCAATAGCAGCATGGTTATCCAACAGCTACAAAAAAAACCCCACCCAACAATAATTGCATTGAGTGATTAGCAATGCTTGGAAATGGCCCCAAGGAAGATGAATGCTGGTTCTTAATGACTTTCCTTTCAAGGTTACTCCCTTTCTTAGGGCAGCGTGCTTTGCTCCAGGAGAATAAATGTCAATGTTTCCCTCAGTGGCTTCCAGCTTTATTTTGCTTTCCTTCTTATTCATTCAGCACCTACAGAGATGAATCCATAAAAGCCCTTACATAAAAATCTGAAAAGTTATGGGTAGAGATCATTTTAATAATTACATCAAAGCCACAGCTCCTTCCTGGCCATCTCAGTCATCACTTTTGGTGTCAAAATGGATTAAAAGATCGAGGAGGTTAATTTAGAGGGGGGGGAGAAAAGTTGTTTATGGAAAGAATGATTGAAATCCAGATGAGATTTGATGCTTTAAATAGCAGAGGGATAATTCATCATGTCTAAGACCAAGAGCCTGGGAAAAGAAGCATCGAATAACTAACCTGTGGTGAGACAGCAGAACTATGGTGGTTGTTTCAACATCTCAGGACTGGCACATTCAACTTGAAATCCGTTTGCTCCATCTGAACCACAAAAGAAGATTTCTATTCCTATCTGCTACTGAATGAGAACCATATAGTTTTCAGGCAGGTTTTCAGCTTAGCCAGTTTGCAGAATAGAATAGAATAGAGTAGAGTAGAGTAGAGTAGAATAAGCCCTTTTGGAAAAGACCTTTGAGATCATCAAGTCCAACCTATCACCCAACACCATCTAAGCAACTAAACCATGGCACCAAGTGCCTCATGCAGGCTTTTCTGAAACACCTCCAGTGATGATGACTCCACCACCTTCATGGGCAACACATTCCAATGGCTAACAACTCTCACTGTGAAGAACTTTCTCCTCACCTCCAGCCTAAACCTCCCCTGGCACAGCTTGAGACTGTGTCCTCTTGTTCTGGTGCTGCTTGCCTGGGAGAAGAGACCAACTTCCACCTGGTTACATGCTCCTTTCAGGAAGTGGTAGAGAGCAGTAAGGTCTGCCCTGAGCCTCCTCTTCTCCAGACTAAGCAACCCCCAGCTCCCTTAGCCTCTCCAAACCCCTCCCCAACTTTGTTGCCCTTTTCTGGACACCTTCCAGCAACTCAACATCTTTCCTAAACTGAGGGGCCCAGAACAGGAGGAGACTTGATAGGGTGCTTGGTGCCATGGTTTAGTTGATTAGGTGGTGTTGGATGATAGGATGATAGAGACAGTCCAAACCACTTGAGCTGTTCAGTCTTCACCAACCATTTTTGTGAAGGTGGTGGCACACTGGAACAGGTTGTACAGGGAGCTGGTGGAGGCCCCATGCCTGGAGATATTCAAGGTCAGGCTTGATGGGGCTCTGAGCCCAACCTGATCTAGTTGGGGATAGCCCTGCTTACTTCAGGGGCTTGCCAACCCAGTGCATTCTATGATTCTATGACCTCTCTCATAGTGATTTTAAGGGTAGGTCACAATTAATTAATGGGTTACAGTTCCAAAAGTTTACAGCAATGTCAATCTTCAGATCTTCTGCTCCAAAGTGAGCCTTAAGGACCCAGGGAGAGAATACTACAAAAGTTGTCTTCTTTCACCTCTTTAGAATCATAGAATTGTTAGGGCTGGAAGGGACCTCAAGGATCATTTAGTTCCAATTCCCCTGCTATGGGCAGGGACACCTCACACTACAGCAGGTGGCTCACAGCCGCATCCAGCCTGGCTGCAAAAACCTCCAGGCATGAGGCTTCCACCACCTCCCTGGGCAGCCTGTGCCTGTCTCTCACCACCCTCATGAGGAAGAACTTCTTCCTAACATCCAGTCTCAAGCTACCCATTTCTGTGTGTGCTCCATTCCCCCCAGTCCTATCCCTCCCTGACACCCTCAAAAGTCCCTCCCCAGCTTTATTGTAAGCCCAGCTGTATTGTAGGGTGCATCTCCCTGAATAGGGAGATGATTACTTGACAGGTGCTTCAGATTATAGGCTATGTAGGACTTCATTGGTAACTTTGAAAGTCACAGCAGCTCCCCAGAGAGTTGAGTGGGGAAACTAGATGCCAAAAGGTTTATATTCTTGAGGAAAAGAGGCGATAATTTTCCACAGCAGTTCAGCCCCAGGCAGCCACTTGCTCAATCCCCTCCAGTGTGACAGGGGAGAAAATGAAAAGGGTAAAAGTGAGAAAACCTGTGGGTTGAGATAAAGATAGTTTGATGGGGAAGGCAAAATCCACACAGAGAATCAAAGGAAAAAAATAATGTTCCCTACTTCCTGTTTCCAGGCAGGGCTTTCACCACTTCTAGGAGAGCAGAGCTTCTTCTCTTGTAATGGTTACTTGAGAATATGTCATAGCTCCAAATGTCCTCTCTTCCTCCTCCTTTCTCCTTTATTTTACTGCTGAGCATGCCATCACACACTGTGTAATATCCCCTTGGTCAGTTAGGGTCAGCTGTCCTGGTTGTGTGGCATTCCAGCTTGCATGCTGGGTGGTGAGCACCAGAAACAGAAGAGTCTTGCTGCTGTGCAAGCACTGCTCAGCAGCAGCTAAACTACTGCTGTGTTATCAAAACTGCATTGGGTCACAGAATAGAATAGAATAGACCAGACCAGGTTGGAAGAGACCATCACGTCCAACCTATCATCCAACACCACCTAATCAACTAACCCATGGAACCAAGCACCCCATCATGTCTCCTCCTGAAAATCTCCAATGACGGCGACTCCACCACCTCCTTGAGCAGCCCGTTCCAATGGGCAATCACTCTCTCTGTATAGAACTTCTTCCTAACATCCAACCTGAACCTCCCCTGGTGCAGCCTGAGACTGTGTCCTCTTGTTCTAGTACTGGCTGCCTGGGAGAAGAGACCAACCTCTGCCTGTCTACAACCTCCCTTCAGGTAGTTGTAGAGAGTGATAAGGTCACCCCTGAGTCTCCTCCAGGCTAAGCAACCCCAGCTCGCTCAGTCTTTCCTCATAGGGCTTGTGTTCCAAGCCCCTCACCAACTTTGTTGCTCTTCTCTGGACTCGTTCCAGCAAGTCAACCTCCTTCCTAAACCGTGGGGCCCAGAACTGGACACAGGACTCGAGGTGTGGCCTAACCAGTGCAGTGTACAGGGGCAGAATGACCTCCCTGCTCCTGCTGGCCACACTGTTCCTGATATAGGCCATGATGCTATTGGCCCTCCTGGCTGCCTGGGCACACTGCAGGCTCATGTTCAGCCTACCATCCACCAGCACCCCCAGGTCCCTCTCTGCCTGGCTGCTGTTAGCCACTCTGACCCCAGCCTGTAGCACTGCATGGGGTTGTTGTGGCCAATGTGCAGAACCTGGCACTTGGATGTGTTCAATCTCCTGCCCTTGGACTCTGCCCACCTGTCCAGCCTGTCGAGGTCCCTCTGCAGAGCCTCTCTACCCTCCAGCAGATCAACTCTTGCCCCCAGCTTGGTGTCATCAGTAGATTTACTGATGATGGACTCAATGAAGAGATTAACTCTGTCCCAGCCAAAGCCAATGACACAGTGTGGTGATTTTCTTGTTGGACTCAATGATCTCAAAGGTGTCTTCCAACCTGATTAATTCTATTCCATTCCATTCATTCTTGTGAGAACTTGATGTGAAACACAACTCAGCTGTAGTTTTACACCTGGCAAGGCAAAGCCATAAAAGAAGAAACCCTGAATGGAGGTTGTACCTGAAATTGAAATTATTGGACTAAGTGTTGAGACTCCAACAGAAAACTGGGGCAGGAAGGATGTTGGTGAAGTATCCATCAGGATTTTGGGACTTCCTACCCAGTAACATCAGAGCCTGCCTGGAGATTAGCATAGAAATGTTTGTTGTTATGATGATCCTCCTTACAGAGACTATCAGCAGAAAAGTTGGTGTCAATAAGCGCCCCAAAATGAAATATTGGACTATAAGGAGAGTTCTCAGGTGGTGGAGTCAGAGCTGCTTGTAATCTGAGTGCACTTTTCAGAGGGTTTGAAGAATAGGATTATCACAGAATCACAGAATTAACCAGTTTGGTAAATGACTTCAACAACATCAAGTCCAACCTATCACCCAACACCATCTAATCAACTAAACCATGGCACCAAGTGCCTCATCCAGTCTCTTCCTAAACACCTCCAGTGATGGTGACCCCACCACATCCCTGGGCAGCACATTCCAATGGCCAATCTCTCTTATTGAGAAGAATTTCTTCCTAACATCCAGCCTAGACTGCAAAATTGTTTCATAAAATTGTTGGGGTTGGAAAGGACCTCAAGGATCATCTAGTTCCAAGCACCCTGCCATGAGCAGGGAAACCTCACACTAGGTCAGGTTGCTCACAGCCACATCTAGCCTAGCCTTAAAAACCTCCAGGGATGAGGCTTCCACCACTCCCTGGGCAACCTGTGCCAGTGCCTCACCACCCTCATGGGGAAGAATTTCTTCCTAACAGCCAATCTGAATCTACCTATTTCTATTTTTTTTTCCATTCCCCCTAGTCCTATCATTCCCTGACAACTTAAAAGTCCCTCACCTGCCCCATTTTACCCCTTTTTTCCCTCAAACCCAGAACACCTGAGCTCTGTTTGAGTCTCCTCCCACCCCAGGTGTTGCCACTTGGCCCTCCCCACCCACTCCCCTATTTAATCCCAACCAGGAGAGGCAGCAGCCCCAAGCTGAGCCCTTCTGGGCTGAGGATCCTCCTCTCATTGCTGGTGAGTGCCCCTGGTGCACACTGGGTGATGGTGGTGGTGACTACAAAGGCCGGGGGGCCTGCTGGCCCCCCGGCTGTTAGGGATAGGGTTGATGACTATTTCAATATCATCTATGGATGCTGGCTGAGCCTCCTTGCTTGGGCTGAGCTCCTCTGTGTGGTCTCTTGGCTGGGAGAGGGTCTTACACCTGGCTCTGGGATGGGTGCAAAAATGGTGGTGGTGGAGCAGGAGCTGTTTTGTCAGATGATGCTATGAAAACAGTTGTATTTTTACCTGGAGGCCCCTGGAGTCTGCTCTCATCATTCAATAAATCTCTGCTTTTGTACCTCATTTACAGACTATTTCTTCCCCCTTACTTTTCAGAAATAAGGAAGGAAAAAACAATAAAGCATATCTGGAAAATGCATTCACTTATCAATCAACTCTGAAGAGGAAGCCTTCAGGAAGAGGGGCAGCTTGGAAAGTGAGAGTCACTACTTATGAATCACAAGACAAAATTCATATGGAACAGACAGAAAAAGACTGCCTCTTGCCCATTGTAGTTATACTTCATGGTGGTAAATACTGAGGGGAAAACAAGTTCAAGCTGGCTTGGAAAGCTCACAGTCCTCTACAGAAAGAATCACTGAGGAAGGGAAACTGTGAAAAGTGAATCCCCATCCTTCATACAGAAATAACCAGGTTAGAAATGACCTCTGAGATCATCAAGTCCAACCTATCACCCAACACCACATAATCAACTAAACCATGGCACCAAGTGCCTCATCCAGTCTCCTCTCAGTGATGGTGACTCCACCACCTCCCTGGGCAGCACATGCCAATGGCCAATCTCTCTTTCTGGGAAGAACTTTCTCCTCACCTCCAGCCTAAACCTCCCCTGGCATAGCTCGAGACTGTGTCCTCTTGTTGTGGTGCTGGTTGCCTGGGAGAAGAGACCAACTCTCATCTGGCTATATCCTCCCTTCAGCTAGTTGCAGAGAGCAATAAGGTCTCCCCTGATGTCATTTATACATCAGGTAATGATCAAATCATAGAATGGCTTAAGTTGGAAGGGACCTTAGAGATCATAGAATAGAATCATAGAATCAACAAGGTTGGAAGAGACCTCAAAGATCATCAAGTCCAACCAGTCACCCAAGACCTCATGACTACTAGACCATGGCACCACATGCCCTATCCAATCCCCTCTTGCACACCTCCAGGGATGGTGACTCCACCACCTCCCTGGGCCGCACATTCCAATGGCTAACAACTCTCCCTGTGAAGAACTTTGTCCTCACCTCTAGTCTAAACTTTCCCTGGCACAGCTTGAGACTGTCCCCTCTTGTTTTGATCATCTACTCCAACCCCCTTTCCATGGACCTCTCAACTAGACTTCAAACCTGTACTATCCTAACTTTCTATTTTTCCACTGTTGACAGAAAAAAATGATATCTAGCTTACATTAAAAAGAATACAAAAGGATTATTCCTAATGCTGCTTAAGTTTATTGAATGGATTTTTTTTTCCTTTGAGGGGGGAGGGGGAAGAGATATTTTGGATGCAAAACACACAAGAGCTCTCCCTGTGGAAATGCTTTTGGCCAGTAGCATTTCTTTTCTTTCCTTTCAATCATACAGCAGAGTCTGCCTCAGGATTGGAGTAACAGCTACTTAATCTGCAAGGTGACAAGAAAATGCTGTCACTTCCTGAGCCTAATGGATCCTCATTGCCCAGAGTTACAGGTTTTTTTTCTCCTCCTCAAAAATATCTTCTCTTCTGCAGAGTTGTGATTGTTTCTGACCAGTGCCTAAATCTTTGGCTGAAAGGCATAGATTATGTGGTAAGCTCTGAGTGCTTATCTTTGTGGTTCTCTACAGCAGTATTGTTTTAAGTGATAATTCACAACTAGGAGGAGAGGCATTTCTGTTTGTTGGTTATTACAGGAGCACAGCAGTTTGGAAGTTGGAATTTTTATGCTGTGATATAAACAAGCTTAATCAAGCAGAAAATGCTGCTGATAATCAGGGGCCATGCACCCTTCACGAGATGAGATAAAGCTGAAGTAATCTGAAAGGCTTTAAATTCTTGAGCAGAAGCTTTGTTTACTTATTTCCCACTTTCCCCCCACCCCCCATGAGAAAACAGCATTTCCTTTAAGTGCAGCTTATCAGGTCACTGCTGGTTTCAGTGCCATTACACCCCTGACAACACTGACTTGTGAACATCTGGAACAATTACTCTTTCCTCTTGACTGAGCAGCGGGTAGCACAGACCTCAGGGAGGTATTACTAAGGACAGTAAGCAGTATTGATTGCCTTCTCTCCACACATGCCTCTAGAAGCAGGTGAACAAGTTTTGATTGCCCTGGTGCATTGCTAGAGTGAGCAAACAGAACTTAGAATAGAATAAACCAGGTTGGAAGAGACCTTCGAGATCATTGTGTCCAACCTATCACCCAACACCATCTAATCAACTAAACCATGGCACCAAGAACCCTATCAAGGCTCCTCCTAAACACCTCCAGTGATTTAACCAGGTTGGAAAAAACAGTTCAAAAAAAGTTACTCAGGTTGGAACACCTCTGAGATCATCAAGTCCGACCTATCACCCAACACCATCTAATCAAATAAACCATGGCACCAAGTGCCTCATCCAGTCTTCTCTCAAACACCTCCAGGGATGGTGACTCCACCACCTCCCTGGGCAGCACTTTCCAATGGCCACTCACTCTTTCTGGGAAGAACTTCTTCCTAACATTGTTACAACCTTGTAGGTGTTGGCAAAGTCCTTGAGCTCCAAAATATTGGAGGCTGGGACAGTGCACTAGTGCCCAATTGCTCTGCTCTAGTATTGTTCTGTCACTTGTTCCCTGGGATAGGACAAGGAGCAATGGATATAAGCTGCAGCACAGGAGGTTTCACCTCCACACAAGGGGGAACTTCTTTACTGTAATGGTCACAGAGCACTGGAGCAGGCTGCCCAGAGAGGTTGTGGAGTCTCCTTCTCTGGGGAATTTCAAGGCCTATCTGGATGTGTTCCTCTGTGACCTGAGCTAGGTTGTATGACCCTGCTCTGGCAGGGGGGGTAGACCTGATGATTTCTTTGGGTCCCTTCCAACTCCTGACATCCTTTGAGCCTGTGATCATCTGCTCTTCACCACCAATGAGAATGAGACAAGACAAGTTAAGCAGGGAGTCATTTGTAGGGAACTAGGACAATCATTCCTATATAAGGGGTTAACCTTGTTACAAGAAGGCTTTTTGGGGTAAGAAAGCTGTAGAAAATATTAGCCTAACAGAAGCCCTGGGAGCATTGCTGCAGTATCCCTATGAAGTTGCCAAGCTACTGTGTGCTTCATTACCTACCTACAGGGACACTTGCACTTAAGAAAGGAAGGAGAAAATAGGCCATCAGAGCAGAAATGCAGTACCAGCTCTCTTTAGTTCCTAATTACAACTGAGGAGCAATTATTAATAATTTAGTACTTCAGGTAAATTGTAGAACTGTGAAGTGAGTCAGTGTCACACAGTTATTTGGCTTATTGGTAATGAGGAGCAGGTTGAAATTAACTCTGTAAGGCTAAGAATAGAATAAACCAGGTTGGAAGAGACCTTCAAGATCATCGCATCCAACCCATCATCCAACAACATCTAATCAACTAAACCATGGTACCAAGCACTCTATCAAGGCTCTTCCTAAACACCTCCAGTGATGGCTACTCCACCACCTCCCTGGGCAGCACATTCCAATGAGCAACCACTCTCTCTAAGAATAATTTCTTCCTAACCTCCAGCTTAAACATCCCCTGGTGCAGCTTGAGACTGTGTCCTCTTGTTCTGGTGCTGCTTGCCTGGGAGAAGAGACCAACCCCCACCTGGCTACAACCTCCCTTCAGGGACTTGTAGACAGCAAGAAGGTCTCTCCTGAGCCTCCTCTTCTCCAGGCTAAGCAACCCCAGCTCCCTCAGCCTCTCCTCACAGGGCTGTGCTCCAAATCCCTCCCCAGCCTTGTTGCCCTTCTCTGGACACCTTCTAGCAACTCAACATCTTTCCTAAACTGAGGGGCCCAGAATGGACACAGGACTCAAGGTGTGGCCTAACCTCTCTGGGCAGCCTGTTCCAGTGCTCTGGGACTCTCACAGTGAAGAAGTTCCTTTTCATGTTGAGGTGGAGCCTCCTGTGCTGTAGTTAATATCTGTTGCTCCTTGTCCTATCCCAGGGAGTAACTGAGCAGAGCCTGTCTCCTCCCTCTTGACCCCCAGCCCTCAGATATTTATAAACATTGATTAAATCTCCTCTCAGTCTTCTCCTCTCCAGACTAACCAGCCCCAGGTCTCTTCTTATCAGGCAGTGCTCCACTCCCTCAGCCATCCTGGTAGCTCTCTGTTGGACTCTCTCCAGCAGATCTCTGTTCCTCTTGAACCGGGGAGCCCAAAACTAGATGCAATATTCCAGGTGTGGCCTCACCAGGGCAGGGTAGAAAGAGAAGAAGAAGCTCCTTTGATCTGCTGGACACACTCCTCTTAATGCACCCCAGATTGGCTGCATGCAACAAGTGAAAAGTTCACTTTTTGGATGGTTTTTTTTCCAAATTCTGAGTATTTGGACACATTTAGAGGTGTAGTGTCATTGCAGCTGAGATAATGCAGATCAACACCTCACTACAGCAAAAAAAAAAAAGAATAATAATCTCTCATTCAGAATATGGAGCTGATTTCAGGAATGAAGGTTTTGGCAGAGAGAGAAAGCTATTCATTTCAGGCTGAGTACAATGAATTGCTTCAGAGTGGGCATTTATTACTGTTGGGAATAGAAAGTACTTCATATATGTTTTCTGTAAGGCCTAGAAAATGCTTGTCCCACACAGCAGCAAAAGAAAAAGCAACAATAACAACAAAAATTAAAGCTGTTCTTCCTAGTTTTTAATTTATTGTCTTTCCTTTCCCCAAGGATTCTTGGCTGATTACAAGTCATACCTTGTTTCCCATCCCCTTGCAGCCCAGAATGCCTTCCAGGATGAAACTGGTACACACAAGGAGAAACGGCAGAGTGTCAAAGTAATGAGCCATTGGAATGGGCTGCCCAGGGAGGTGGTGGAGTCCCCATCCCTGGAGGTGTTCAAAAGAGGCTTGGATGTGGCACTTGAAGCCATGGTTTAGTTAGGCATGAGATGTTAGGTCATAGGTTGGACTTGATGATCTCTGAGGTCTTTTCCAACCTTATTGATTCTATGGTAAGATGTCAATTATTCAGGCTGACATAGCTGCTTCATGGGAACCTACTTTTCCCACTGCCATTTCCATCATGGAATGGAATGGAATGGAATGGAATGGAATGGAATGGAATGGAATGGAATGGAATGGAATAGGAATAGAATAGAATAGAATAGAATAGAATAGAATAGAATAGAATAGAATAGAATAGAATAAACCAGGTTGGAAAAGACCTCAGAGATCATCAAGTCCAGCCTATCAGTCAGCATCATCTAACCAACTAAACCATGGCACCAAGTGCCTCATCCAGTCTCATCCTAAATACCTCCAGTGATGGTGACTCCATCCCCTCCCTGGGCAGGTACATGGAAATACAAAAGAAAGTTATCCAAGGCCTGTGCAAATGAAAGCATCAAAAGAAACCTTGAGTTTTTGTACTCCTAAATAACCTGTGGCATATTCTTCTAAGGTAAATCAATTTTTCACTCACTAAAGTATGGAGATGATGTTGGAAGGATGAAGAATTCAGAGATTCCTAGAATGGTTTGGGTTGGAAGGCACCTTAAAGATCATCTAGTTTCAACCCTCTGCCATAGGCAAAGGACAGCTTCAACTAGCCCAGGTTGCTCAAGGCCTCATCCAGCCTGGTCTCAGGATATATCCATGGAGGCAGCATTCTTGACCTCCCTGGGCTACCTGTTCCAGCATCTCACCACCCTCACTGTAACAAATTTCTCCCTAATCTCCAGTCTTAATGCTCCCTCCTCAAGCTTCAATCCATTCCCTTCTGTCCTGTCACTGCAAGTGCTTGTAAAAGGTTCCCTCATGGATTTCTTTTAGCCCACTTCAGGTACTGGAAAGTTGCTCTAAGATCTCCCTGGAACCTTCTCTTCTTCAGGCTGAACAACCCCAGCTCTCTTAGCCTGTCCCCACAGCAGAGGTTCTCCAGCCCTCTGATTATTGTTGTGGCTCTCCTCTAGACCCACTCCAGCAGTTATGCTGGGGGCCCCAGAACAGACCCAGGTGGGGTCTCAGCAGAGTAGACCAGAGGAACAGGATTCCCACTCTGTCCTGCTGCTCTCCCTGCTTTGGATGCAGTCCGGCACACAGCTCCCTTCTGGGCTGCCAGAGACCATTGCTGTATCATGGTAAGTTTATCATCAGCTGACACCCTCAAGTCTTTCTCCTTCAGTCTGCTCTCAAGCCACTCCTTGCCCAGCCTGTCTCTGTGCTTGGGATTGCCTTGATGCATGTGTAGGACCTTTCACGTAGCCTTGTTGACCTTCCTGAAGTCAGCTTGGGCCCACCTCTCAAGCCTGTCCAAGCCCCTGTGGATGCTATCCCTTCCCTCCAGCATGTCAACTGGACCACACAGCTTGGTGTCATCTGCAAATTGAGGGATGGGTGCCTCAATCCCATTGCCCATTTCCCTGACAAAACTGTTGAACAGCACTGGTCCCAGGACCAGCCCCTGGGGGATGCCACCTGTCACTGGTCTCCATTGACATTGATGTTGGCTCTCATTGAGCCGTTGACCACAACTCTGAGTGAGGTCATCCAGGCAATTCCTTACCCGGTGAGTGGTCTACCCCCCAAGACCACACTTTTCCAGTTTGGTGAGGAGGATGTGATGTGAGACAGTGTCAAATACTTTACACAAGTTTGTAAGCATTGATGAGATTGGTGTCACCCACAAACTTCTGAAGACCATGTAAGGTTTTGATTTCACTTAATCTCCTGAGCAATATTTTTTCTTCTCTTGCTCTTTCCACACACAAATTACACTTGTAGTTTGGGGTTTAATCTATCAGGGAAAGGAAGAAGTATCACTAGCAGGAGGTCTCTAGGCATATTGCAAAGTAGTTCTGACAATCCAGGATAAAGAGAAAATGTAACCACCACAAATTGCTCCCTGTAGCCAACACAGAAATAAGATAACATTGGTTACCTCTGAGTAACTGCAAACAGTAATTAGAAATGCTGTCCTCTGAGCCCTACTGCTGTGAAGGCAGCAAATATTGAGGTATTTAAGTTATGAGCTGAAGGTAATTTGTGGCAAATAATGGTGCAGATTTTGCCTGGCAAACTTCAGTGTCCATATGTGCACCCAGGCAACCTGATGCAGCAGCTGCTGCTGGAATGGGTGGAAAATACATTGGCTTTAACTACCAAATGAGAAGATGTGTTGGGATTTTCAGGATTGCTTCTGAATCACTTGCAACTGAAATATTTACATTAGGAGATTAGATTTTTTCCTACAGTACATCAATCAGCAAAGCTTTGGTACCATTGCAGCGGTGACTGAAGATTGAGCTGATAATCCCTCCCTGTGAGGCAGGCATGGAGTAAATATTGCTATGTACTTTCCATTTTGCATGAACTCCTGAAAAGGAGGAAGCACTGTTGTTCTTTCAAAATAGAAACATTGCTGCAGACTTAACTAACACAGCATTAATAACGTTGCTATGGAAATGGTTTAAGAATTGCATTTGCTTTTATCTTATACATGCTTAATTCAGGAGCCAGTAGGGACACCTCTAGGCTTATGAAGTCTTCAAAGCATCAGACTTGGAGCTGTAAGTTGGACAGAATCAAACTACCTGCCACATAAAACCCATGCTGGTGGGTCATAGTATCATAGTATCATTCAGGGTTGGAAGGGACCACAAGGATCATCTAGTTCCAACCCCCCTGTCATGGGCAGGGACACTCCACACTAGACCAGGCTGGCCAGAGCCCCATCCAGCCTGGTCCTAAACACCCTCAGGGATGGGGGGTCATATTTGCTTCTGCCTTCTCTCTCCTCCACTTCTGAACACATTTCATAGGAAGTATTTTATAAGGCTAGTACTCTTAGAACCATAGAATTGTTAGGGTTGGAAGGGACCTCAAGGATCATCTAGTTCCAACCCCCCTGCCTGCAGGGACACTCCACACTACAGCAGGTTGCTCACAGCCACATCCAGCCTGGCTGCAAAAAGCTCCAGGCATCACAGTATCACAGTATCACAGTATCACTTAGGTTGGAAAGGACCTCGAGGATCATCGAGTCCAACCTATCAACACAGACCCCATGCCTAGACCATGGCACCAAGTGCCACGTCCAATCTCCCCTTGAACGCCTCCAGGGTCGATGACTCAACCACCTCCCTGGGCAACCCGTTCCAATGCCGAATGACTCGCTTGGTGAAGAACTTCCTCCCCACCTCGAGTCCGAACCTCCCCTGGCGCAGCTTGAGACTGTGTCCCCTCGTTCTGGTGCTGGTTGCCTGGGAGAAGAGGCCAACCCCCTCCTGGCTACAACCACCCTTCAGCATGAGGCTTTCACCATCAGGGATACACAGTCACAGAATCAACCAGGCTGGAAGAGACCTCCAAGATCATCAAATCCAACCGATCACCCAACCCTAACTAATCAACTAGAGTTTCTCCTCTCTGTTTTCTATAAGTGGAACCTGAGTAACAAAGTGGAAGGGAAGGGAGGAAAATTCATTTGGAACTGTAAAATAAAGAAATAAAATTGTGAGATCAGAGAATGATTCAATTGTTAGGGTTGGAAGGGACCTCAAGGATCATCCAGTTCCAACCCCCCCTGCCATGGGTAGGGACACACAATCACAGAAGCAACCAGGTTGGAAGAGACTTCCAAGATCATCAAGTCCAACCAATCACCCAACCCTAACTAATCAACTAGAATTTCTTCTCTCCTCAGAGCCACATCCAGCCTGGCCTTCAAAACCTCCAGGGATGAGGCTTCCACCACCTTTCTGGGAACCTGTGCCAGCCTTATCCAGAATTATCACACAAAAGGTACATGTTGTATGCTTTAGGCTGAATAACAGCTGCCATAATTCAAACAAAGTATCTCTGATCTTCTCAATGAAAAATTCAGTATTTAGATCAGAATTGGAATTAGATTTGCTGTTTCATTAGCCTAGGGAAAAAAAAAGGCAACTAAAAGTTAACACAGTGATAAAAATTAAATGCTGGTGTTTATTGATTTTGCTAAGCCATTGATTGCACATGCAGAGAATCACAGAATGTTATGGGCTGAGAAAAGGACCTTAAAAGATCATCCAGGCCAAACCCCCAGCCAGAGCAGGATCATCTAGAGCAGATCACACAGGAACACATCCAGGCAGGTTTTGAATAGCTCCAGCTGAATTTCTTGTTAGTAAGAATATATTAAAATAGGTAGTAATTGAAGTAAGATAAATAGACAGTCTCAAGCTGTGCCAGGGGAAGTTTAGGCTGGAAGTGAGGAGAAAGCTCTTCACAAACAGAGTTGTTAGCCATTGGAATGTGCTGCCCAGGGAGGTGGTGGAGTCACCAACCCTGGAGGTGTTCGAGAGGGAACACCTCACACTACAGCAGGTTGCTCAGCCACATCCAGCCTGGCTGCAAAAACCTCCAGGCATGAGGCTTCCACCACCTCCCTGGGCAACCTGTGCCAGTGTCTCACCACCCTCATGAGGAAGAACTTCTTCCTAATATCCATTCTGAATCTACCCATTTCTAGTTTTGCTCCATTCCCCCTAGTCCTGATGATCTCAAGGCTTTTTTTTGCAGCCTGAATGATTCTATGACAGGAGATGACTTTATTTGAAGGGGGACTCAGCACAGAGTGAGGTTTTTCCAGACGTGGAGCTAACACAAGGAAATCACTGCAGCGTGCTTACACTGTGTTAGCTATTCCATGCAGACAAGTACTTCCAAACCCCTGCCTTCTTTCAACCCAAACATGCATATCAGTATTTAAAACTATCTGCTGAAATTCAAGTTGACCTATTTTTCACTCATTATGCCAGAGATTTCATCTGTTGTTGTGTTGAGAAACTCTGACAGATAATCCTCAACTTTCTTCTTTGCTCCTTGGATATCACTTAATTATTTTTAAAAGCTGGTTGCTCCAGTTTCCACTCTCCAGTGCTGTATCCTCTCATTTTAGGAAGAAGACACTCTTCCTACTAGACCAATCCCTATTTTGTCTGAAAGAAAACAAACAGCCAAGAGAAAGAAACTTAGGTATCATCCTGTGTGAAAGAACCACAGCTCACCCTCACATCTGCAGGCACACAGAAACCTTGCTGCGTGGAAACATACAGATGAATAAATGATTGGGGATAATTACACTGCCAGCAGCTGAATTTATTGTGAACTCTGTCAGCTAAAATGTCATTCGTGTCTCAAATGGCACAGTCAATTAAATCAGTTATAAAACATGCAAGAGCTGTTAAAACGCTTCCTTTTGGGCTCAGCACGTTGTTACAAATCACAATGCCGAGCCGTGAAGTCCCTTGGAGAGGCAGGTTCCTTCTACCAATCATTCTGGAACAAGAGTTTCTTTCTTTCCTCCTTTGACAATGTCCAGCCTTACAGTACTGCAGTGCACAATCAGCTGCATGGTTTGCAAACAAAATGGTTTTTTATGTGCTCTGCTCTATCTGGCAGTATAAATGGAGGGAGCTGTGTTTGCAGACAATATGAAGGAAAAATAGTGTCAAAACCATCATTCAGAGGAGGCTCAGGGGAGACCTTCTTGCTGTCTGCAACTACCTGAAGGGAGGTTGTAGCCAGGTGAGGGATGGTCTCTTTGCCCAGGCAACCAGCACCAGAACAAGAGGACACAGTCACAAGCTGTGCCAGGGGAGGTTTAGGTTGGATGTTAGGAAGAAGTTCTTTATAGAAAGAATAATTGGCCATTGGAATGCGCTGCCCAGGGAGGTGGTGGAGTCACCATCACTGGAGGTGTTTAAGAAGAGCCTGGATGAGGCACTGGGTGCCATGGTGCTGATTAGATGGTGTTGGATGATAGGTTGAACTTGATGATCTCCGAGGTCTTTTCCAACCTGGTGTGGTGTAGTGTAGTGTAGTGTAGTGTAGTGTAGTGTAGTGTAGTGTAGTGTAGTCTATTCTATTCTATTCTATTCTATTCTATTCTATTCTATTCTATTCTATTCTATTCTATTCTGGAAAACTGGCCCAGAACATCATTTATCTCAAGTAAGTCTAATCTGGATGACAATTATCCTTTTGATAAAGCATATACAGAATAAATTACAGAATAGAATCACAGAATTGTCACAGCTGGAAGGGACCTCAAGGATCAGCCACTTCCAACCCCCCTGCCACCTCACACTACAGCAGGTTGCTCACAGCCACATCCAGCCTGGCTGCAAAAACCTTCAGGCATGAGGCTTCCACCACCTCCCTGGGCAACCTGTGCCAGTGTCTCACCACCCTCATGGGGAAGAATTTCTTCCTAATATCCAAGCTGAATCTACCCATTTCTATTTGTGCTCCATTCTCCCCAGTCCTATCACTCCCTGACACCCTCAAATGTTCCTCCCCAGCTTTCCTATAGCCCCCTTCAGATACTGGAAGACCACAACTAGGTCTCCTTATTGACAAAACTTCATTATCTGCCTTCTGTGTGAAACAGCAAAAGGTATGTGATTAGAGATTCGAACAACAACCAATATCTGTGGACAATTAACATGGAGAAACACTTCTAAGCAAACACTTGACTGCATATTAGAGCTGCTTTTCTAAGCTGAGTAACAGCAAAAGCATTCATAATTAAAAGCAAATGTAGTCCTTAATTATCTAGCTGCCTGTGTCCTAGATTTCCTGAGGTGCATGGACCTGGGGATGGGCATTGTCAGATAGGTTCATTGCTCAAAAGGATACATCTTTTCTATAATTGATGTGACCCCCATCCCTTTATACAAACTGAAGGTCTTTCCTCTCTGGGATAACTCTGTACGATCTAAAATCAACTATTGCTCCTGTTACACGTGTAATACAGGTCAGTAGGAAATGTGCTTCTGTCTCCACTGCCAACACATGGTGACCACTGCATCTAAAGCAGCAGTCACCTACCGAAGTAGAATAGTTTTCCCCCAGCTCTCACTGTTTTCAAAGTGTCTTCTTGTCAAGCACAGCTTGCAGTCCTTTGAAATACTAATGGGCAGCAGAAGTTCATCAAGAAAGCTTCCTGGTCTGCTGTAGGGGAAACATAGAATTGTTAGGGTTGGAAGGGACCTCAAGGATCAGCCAGTTCCAACCCCACTGCCATGGGCAGGGACACCTCACATTACAGCAAGTTGCTCACAGCCACATCCAGCCTGGCTGCAAAAACCTCCAGGCATGAGGCTTCCACCACCTCCCTGGGCAACCTGTGCCAGTGTCTCACCACCCTCATGGGGAAGGATTTCTGCCTAACCTCCAATCTGAATCTACCCATTTCTAGATTTGTTCCATCCCCCTCAGTCCTGTCACTCCCTGACACCATAAAAAGTCCCTCCCCAGCTTTCTTGTAGCCCCCTTCAGATGCTGGTAGGCCACAATAAGGTCTCCTCAAAGCCTTCTCTTCTCCAGACTGAACAACCCCAACTCTCTCAGTCTGTCCTCACAGCAGAGCAGCTCCAGCCCTCTGCTCATCCTCGTGGCCCTTCTCTGGACACCTTCCAGCACCTCCAGATCCATTCCTCCTAGTCCTGTCATTACCAGTCATTACTTAGCTGCCCCCCGCCCCCATCCTTCTTCCCCCAAATATCAGTGAAGCAAGGACTAGTCAACGCCTTCTAAGTGTGCCCTGTTAATCTCCCAAATCTGAGATACATTCAAGGGCTTAGAATGCCTAAGTCTAGAAGGATTAGTAAATAGTTATGCAGCTAATCTCCAGCTATCCCTTTCCTGTGTCCTCTAGCTGGTTTAGCTAGAATTTATATTCTAGAAAGTCAGCCTTAATGGGAAGAAATCAATAGAGAAAGAAAGATCTATCACTTCCCCTGTTAATTGTTTTTTCCACTCATTAATCAGTATTAAAACTGTGTGCATTTTCGTATTGGATTTGTCTGGCTTTAGCTTCCAGACATTGGTTTTTGCCTTTCTTTTCTCTTTTCTCACCAAATGCCTTAATAACAGGAATTTTCTCTCTAGGACAGTGTGAAGCCACCATCATTAACTTTCTTTTGCATAAACTGCAGTGATTGAATTCTTTGTATCCCCCCACAGGAAGGCATTTTCTCGAGCCTTCGATTACCCTCTGCACCCTTTGTGGTTTGTTCAGCAATGCTTTTTGTGCAGCATGAACCCCCCATTGCTACTCATTATGCTTCTGTTGGTCTTATCATGCCATAAGGAGAAGTGAAAATCACTTCCCAGTTGTTACTGCAGTTGTATTCCTTCTTTCAAAAGTGTTACATGATTTTAGAAGAGAACAGAATAAAATAGAATTAACCAGGTTGGAAAAGACCTCAGAGATCATCAAGTCCAACCTATCACCCAACACCATCTAAGCAACTAAACCATGGCACCAAGTGCCTCATCCAGTCTCTTCCTAAACACCTCCAGTGATGGTGACACCACCACCTCCCTGGGCAGCACATTCCAATGGCCAATCTCTCTTTCTGGGAAGAACTTCTTCCTATCATCCAGCCTAAACCTCGCCTGGCACAGCTTGAGAATGTGTCCTCTTGTTCTGGTGCTGGTTGCCTGGGAGAAGAGACCAACCCCCACCTGGCTACAACCTCCCTTCCGGGAGTTGTAGAGAGCAAGAAGGTCTCCCTGAGCCTCCTCTTCTCCAGGCTAAGCAACCCCAGCTCCCTCAGCCTCTCCTCACAGGGCTGTGCTCCAAACCCTTCAGCTTTGTTGCCCTTCTCTGGACACCTTCCAGCAACTCAACATCTTTCCTAAACTGAGGAGCCCAGAACTGGACACAGGATTCAAGGTGTGGCCTAACCAGTGGCAGGGGCAGAATGATTTCCCTGCTCCTGCTGGCCACACTGTTCCTGTGGCCTTCTTGGCCACCTGGGCACACTGCAGGCTCATGGTCAGCCTCCTATCAACCAGTACGCCCAGGTCCCTTTCTGCCTGGCTGCTCCCCAGCCATTCTGCCCCCAGCCTGTAGCACTGCATGAGGATGTTGTGGCCAATTTTGACTATTTTGGGCTTTAGTATGGATTCAGTATCTCATGTTGCATAGGTGTAGCTTTGTCTGCAGCTGGAAAATGTGCATCTAGTGTCCTTGACCTTTGTTTAGCACAACAGTGATGTCTTTTGTTCTGTCCCTGCCGTTCTTCACAATGCTACCATCCACTGTCCTACCTGCATGGTTTGTATATAATTATTGTTCAGCTAATTCAGTGAAGTGCTGAATGCACTTCAAACACAGTATCAATCTGCACAGAATACCTTTGGGTTGTGCTCTTTTGCCTCACTTTTAATGAATATTTCTCAACAGCTGTCAGGTACACCTTTCCTAATCATCTGATGTGCTCTCTCTCTGTGCTGTGCAGCACTCACACTTTAGTTGGTACACTGAATGATGAGCTTCCTTTTTTAAAGTACATGAAGCACTCACTGCAGGCAAGAGAGTTTGTTCCCATAGGTGCTAGGTTAATGATGCCATCCCACTGCTGTCAAATGCAAGTGCTCTTCCATCCTGCTGGTCTGATGGATTTTGCTGCCTAAAGACCTAAAGACATGAGTCCCTGCTTCCCACTAGTAAGCTGGTGCTAGACATGTCTTCTTGTACGGCCAGATTAAAGGTGTGCCCTGTGCTTTCCTTCCTCTCTCTTCCTAGGCTGTCCCAAGCAGACTTCTGTCCTCTTCATGATCTTGAAAAGCTGCTTCTTTCTCATTGAACTACTTTCTTCTGATTTCTCGATTTTCCTCTCCACAGCTCTCTCACCATCTCCCTCCTTAAAGTTTTCTATTTCCCCATCCTTTCTTCATTTGACTTTGTAGTAGGTTAGACATAAATGTTTCTTCCACCAGGGTTTGTGGTAGATTTTGCACCTTGTCTCCATACATTTACTGTTCCTCATAGTGTGTTCCTCTTGAGTGTTGTATCTAGGAAAATAACACACACTGCAGTGAGCAATGGGCTCATCAATGTCTACTAATAAATCAGAATTGATTATCACAGCCAGCAGGTCGAGGGAGGTGATTCTCCCCCTCTACTCTGCTCTGGTGAGACCCCAGCTGGAGTACTCTGTCCAGTTCTGGAGCCCCTAGGACAGGAAGGATCTGGAGGTGCTGGAACATGCCCTAAGAAGGGTCACAAGGATGACCAGAGGGCTGGAGTTGCTCTGCTATGAGAACACGCTGAGAGAGGTGGGGCTGCGCAGTTTGGAGAAGAGAAGGCTCCAAGGAGACCTAATTGTGGCCTTCCAGTATCTGAAGGGGGCTACAAGAAAGCTGGGGAGGGACTTTTTAGGGTGTCAGGGAGTGATAGGACTGGGGGAGGATGGAGCAAAACTAGAAATGGGTAGATTCAGATTGGAGGTTAGGGAGAAGTTCTTCTGCATTAAGGTGGTGAGACACTGGCACAGGTTGCCCAGGGAGGTGGTGGAAGCCTCATGCCTGAAGATTTTTAAGGCCAGGCTGGATGTGGCTGTGAGCAACCTGCTGTAGTGTGAGGTGTCCCTGCCTATGGCAGGGAGGTTGGAAGTGGCTGATCCTTGAGGTCCCTTCCAACTCTGACAATTCTATGATTCTAATTTCCTTTTTGGTGAGACTGAGAAGATGATGGAGAGCCCTTCAGAAGGGAGAAATCTGTGATCAGTGCAATCTGCAACTAATTATTATCAAGCTCCAACCCACTTCTTTAATGCATTTACTTATTGGTGTGAGATTAATTGGTTTATTATAGCAACCTAGGAAGGTTCCAACAGAGGAAAGACAGTTTTTTTGCCATCTGTAGGCTGCTGAAGAGGCTGGTTTCTAAAATGTCTACTTCCCCCTCTCTCCTTTTTTCTTTTAATTGCTGTTTTATTCAGCTAATACTTTTATTTTTTTTTCAGCCTGGGAAAGGTGGAGCAGGAAAAGATGGAAGGAGCTGCTCAGTAAGCTCTGGTTCAGAAAATGCAAGGGCACAGGAAAATATTGCACACTTCCAGGGATGGTGACTCCACCACCTCCCTGGGCAGCACATTCCAATGGCCAATCTCTCTTTCTGGGGAGAATTTCCAAGGAGGTGGTGGAGTCGCCGTCATTGAGGGTGTTCAGGAGGAGACTGATGGGGCACTTGGTATCATGGGTTAACTGTCTGGGTGGGTTGGATTGGTTGATGGGTTGGACGCGATGATCTTGAAGGTCTCTTCCAACCTGGTTTGGTTTATTCTAAATAAAGGTTCATTCTAAATTTCTAACTAACATCCAGCCTAAACCTCCCCTGGCACAGCTTGAGAATGTGTCCTCTTGTTCTGGTAGTGGCTGCCTAGGAAAAGAGACCAACCCCCACCTGGCTACAACCTCCCTCCAGGTAGTTGTAGAGAGCAAGAAGGTCTCCCCTGAGCCTCCTCTTCTCCGGGCTAAGCAACCCCAGGTCCCTCAGCCTCTCCTCACAGGGCTGTGCTCCAGACCCCTCCCCAGCTTTGTTGCCCTTCTCTGGACACCTTCCAGCATCTCAATATCTTTCTTAAACTGAGGAGCCCAGAACTAGACACAGGACTGTGTCCAAGGTGTGGCCTAACCAGTGCTGAGCAGAGGGGTAGAATGACTGCCCTACTCCTGCTGGCCGCATATCCTGATGCAGGCCAGGATGACCTTCAAGGTCTTTCCAAATATAAGCAATGCTGTGGACTTAGGGGAAGATTTGGGCAACTGACATTGGAATCAGGCTGTTGCTGTACATCCAAACTTCTGATTTTATGTTTTACTGGTTGGAGGAACTTCCTCTCCATTTCTGTAATCCTGAGAGAGAATTTTCAGCTGCTTCGGAGTAATTTTGTTTTGCAGATGATTTTCCTTTGTTTAATGTGATACAACAGTTAAAACAACATTTAATTGCATGCGAGCTCTTTATGGCCTTACCCCAGGATGTCTAGTACAATGTAATGAAATTAATGAACATATAATTCAAAGGATTGTTGTAGAAATAAAGGCTTTTTTTTCCCCCTTTGCTATCATGTTTTCTATCATTATATCTATTTTGTTTCTATTATTTTTCTATCATGCTTTCTATCATGTTTTCTATCATTTTTCTATTATTTTTTCTATCATTTTTCTATCCATTTTCCAATCATATTTTCTATTGTTTTCTATAATTTTTTCTACCATTTTTTTCTAGCATTTTTCTATCCTTTTGTCTATTACTTTTTCTACCATTTTTTCCATTTTTTTCTATCATTGTTTCTATTATTTTCTATTTTTTCTATCATTGTTTCTATTATTTTTCTATTATTTTTCTGTCATTTTCTTATTATTTTTTCTGTTATTTTGTCTATTATTTTTCTATAATTTTTTCTATCATTTTTCTATTACTTTCTATCAATTTTTTTCTACCATATTTTCAGTCTTTTTTTTTCTATCATTTTTCTATCATTTTTCACTTTCATATTTCTATCCTTTTTTCTATTATTTTTTCCTATAATTTTTCTATTATTTTTCTATCATTTTCCTATTATATTTTCTATTATTTTTATATCATTTTTTCTATTATTTTCTATCATTTTTTCTACCATTTTTTCAGTCTTTTTTTCTATCAGTTTTCTATCCTTTTTTCTTTCATATTTTCTACCATTTTCCTATTATTTTTCTCTATCATTTTTCTATTATTTTTCTATCATTTTCCTATTATTTTTTCTATTATTTTTCTATCTTTTTTTCTATCATTTTTTCTATTATTTTCTATTTTTTCTACCATTTTTCAGTCTTTTTTTCTATCATTTGTCTATCATTTTTTCTTTCATATTTTCTATCATTTTTTCTATCATTTTCCTATTATATTTTTTCTGCTTTTTTTTCCCTATTATTTTTCTATCCTTTTTTCTATTACTTTTCTTTTATTTTGTCTATAATTTTTTTCCCATCATTTTGTCTATCATTTTTTCTACCTTTTCCCCCATTATTTTTTCCATTATTTTTTCTATTATTTTTCCTATTATTTTTCTGTATTTTCTATTATTTTCCTTTTTTTCTATTTTTTTTCTAGCTTTTTTTTTGCTATTTATTCTATTATTTTTTCTATTAATTTTCCATTATTTTTCTGTCATTTGTTCTATTATTTTTTCTTATTTTTTTTCTATTATTTTTCTATTTTTTTCTTATTTTTTCTATTAATTTTTCTGTTATTTGTCTTATTTTTTAATTTGGAAGGCAAGAGAGTCCCCTCTGAAGCACATAAAGATTCCTATTGCCAATCGAGAACACCAACAACAGTATCATAGTATCATAGTATCATAGTATCATTCAGGGTTGGAAGGGATCACAAGGATCATCTAGTTCCAAACCCCCTGCCATGGGCAGGGACACCCCGCACTGGATCAGGCTGGCCAGAGCCTCGTTTGGATGTATCATTCATTTCACCTGATCTCCACTTACCAATATTTCAGTCTTTTGGGCACAAATGCCAAAGTTAAGTTCAAGCAAATATTGTCTTGTACAGTCTAGCATAATTAAACCCAGCTTAATAGGGGACTTAGATTTAATTGTTGTGCTTTCGCTTGAAGTTACAGACCTGAAACCTCAGGCACCTGCCTCTAAATCCTAGATATTCCTTTCCATACCTTTTACCTCCAAAGGTTATATTTTGATATCAAAGAATTATAGAATAGTCTGGTTTGGAATGGAATGGAATGGAATGGAATGGAATAGGGGACAGGACAGAATGGAATGGGATGGAATGGGATGGAATGGAATGGAATGGAATGGAATGGAATGAATGGAATTGAATTGAATTGAATTGAATTGAATTGAATTGAATTGAATTGAATTGAATTGAATTGAATTGAATTGAATTGAATTGAATTGAATTGAATTGAATTGAATTGAATTGAATTATCCAGGTTGGAAAAGACCTTTGGGATCATCAAGTCCAACCTATCACCCAACACCATCTAATCAACTAAACCATGACACCAAGTGCCTCATCCAGTCTCTTCCTAAACACCTCCAGTGATGGGGACTTCACAACCTCCCTGGGCAGCACATTTCAATGCCAAATCTCTTTCTGGGAAGAATTTCTTCCTAACATTCAGCCTAAACCTCCCCTGGCACTGCTTGAGAATGTGTCCTCTTGTTCTGATGCTGCCTGCCTGGGAGAAGAGACCAACCCCCTCCTGTCTACAACCTCCCTTCAGGGAGTTGTAGAGAGCAATAAGGTCTCCCCTGAGCCTCCTCTTCTCCAGGCTAAGCAATTCCAGCTCCCTCAGTCTCTCCCTGTAGGGCTGTGCTCCAAATGTCATCCAGTCCAACCCCCTCTGCAGTCATCAGAGACATTCTCAACTAGATTAGGTTGCCCAGAACCCTGTTGAGCCTCACCTTGAACATCTCCAGGGATGGGGCCCCAACCACCTCCCTGGGCAACCTGTTCCAGTGTTCCACTACCCTCACGGTGCAGAACTTGATCCTAATGTTTCAATTAATTCCCAGAAGTCTTCTCTTTTAACATCAAATCATCTCAAGTCTAGGGGCAGTAGTAGGTCTCTGAGAAGCAAGTGACCTTTTTCTTTCCATTTCTTTTTTGCTTTGTTTGGTTTGGGTTTGATTTTGTTTGGTTGTGTGGTTGCTTGGGTGTTTTTTTTTTCAGCTGGAAAAAGGGAAAATTTGTGATGTCTTCTTTCTGCATCACACTTTAGAGAAGTGCTTAGCATGTAATTTAGTTTTCTCTGAAGTATAGATTTGCCTTCAAATGCTGCATTCAATTATCACAAATTGCAGTAGTTGTGATTAGCCTTAATATCTCTAGTTTTGGAAAAGAAAACCCATGGATACAACACAGAAGAAAATAATCATTTGAAGCCTTGCTTTAGCAGAATCAATATTTAGGAAACTGTCTACTACTGTTTAAGCAAAGAAGATGTTTTGATTACTGCCTCTGAGGTACTGTTGGGCATAATATGTTCCAGACATTTTAAAAGTTGGAAGAAAACCAGGATCAAAGTCAATGTTCTACCACTGATGGTAGATTCTTCAAGTATGCATCATCATCATTTCAGACACTGTAAATGCCACAGTAAGGTCTCCTTAGGGATCAGTGTTGTGCCCCATCCTACTCAATATCTTTATTGATGGTTTAGTTGTTTAGCTGGGTTGGATTGGTTGATGGGTTGGATGTGATGATCTTGAAGGTCTCTTCCAGTCTGGTCTGGTCTATTCCATTCCATTCCATTCCATTCCATTCCATTCCATTCCATTCCATTCCATTCCATTCCATTCCATTCCATTCCATTCCATTCTTTCTGTTCTGTTCTGTTCTACCCTACTCTACTCTACTCTACTCTACTCTACTCTACTCTACTCTACTCTACTCTATTCTATCTTGATGAGGGGATTGACTCTACCATCAGTAAGTTTGCAGATGACACCAAGTTGGGGGCAGGTGTTGATCTCTTAGAAGACAGGAAGGCTCTGCAGCGGGATCTTGACAGGTTGGACAGATGGACAGAGACCAACGTGATGGCATTTAACAAGTGCTGGATGCTGCACTTTGGCCACAACAACCCTATGCAGTGCTACAGGTTGGGGTCAGAATGGCTGGAAAGCAGCCAGGCAGAAAGGGACCTGGGCATACTGGTTGATAGTAGGCTGAACAGGAGCCACCAGTGTGTCCAGGTGACCAGGAAGACCAATGGCATCCTGGCCTGCACCAAGAATTCTGTGGCCAGCAGGAGCAGGGAGGTCATTCTTCCCTGTACTCAGCACTGGTTAGGTCACACCTTGAGTCCTGTGCCCAGCTCTGGGCTTCTCAATTTCAGAAAGACATTGAGACACAGTCCAGAGAAGGGCAACGAAGCTGGGGAGAGGTCCGGAGCACAGCCCTGTGAGGAGAGGCTGAGGGAACTGGGGTTGCTTAGCCTGGAGAAGAGGACGCTCAGGGAGACCTTCTTGCTGCCTACAACTCCCTGAAGGGAGGCTGCAGCCAGGTGGGGGTTGGTCTCTTCTCCCAGGCAACCATCCCGAGAACAAGAGAACACAGTCTCAAACTGTGCCGGGGGAGGTTTAGGCTGGATGTTAGGAAGAAATTCTTCCCATAAAGAGAGATTGATCACTGGAATGTGCTGCCCAGTTTTTCCCTATATTTGATCTATAATTTGCCATTTTATAGATGCATTAGGCTGGACATTAGGAAACATTTTTATCCCAGCAAGAGTGGTCAGGCATTGGAATGTGCTGCCCAGGGTGGTGGTTGAGTCCCCAAGACTGGATGTGTTTAAAGGTGGTTTGGATGTGCATCTTGGGGATATGGTTTAGGGTGAACCTTGTAGAGTAAGGTTAATGGTTGGACTTGGTGATGCTGAGGGTCTTTTCCAACCTGAAAGTTTCTGTGATTCTTATCCTAAAGTTCACACTGGATAGGATAGGATAGGATAGGATAGGATAGGATAGGATAGGATAGGATAGGATAGGATAGGATAGGATAGGATAGGATGGGATAGGATAGGATAGGATAGGATAGGATAGGATAGACCAGTCCAGAGCAGCTTGGAAAAGAACTTTGAGGTCATTAAGTCCAACCTATCACCCTACACCATCTAATCAACTAAGCCATGGCACCAAGGACCCCATGCAGTCTCTTCCTGAACCCCTTCAGTGAACAAGCTTGAATTGTTGCAGCTAGCAGATTACTGCATAAAATTATTCTTGCTTTCAGAAACTAAAAGACTTAATCCTTCATTCTTGTCCTTTCAAAAACAAAAACCAACTTGCAAAATCCTGCATGTTCAAAGTAATTTCTAATGACTGGAAAGCAGTTTAGTGCTAGCCAAGCAGATTGTTCTTTCTGTGCCAGCAGAAAGGAAGTATTTTTTTGGAAGAGTTAAACTTCTCTGCTGACTGAGAAAAAGCCACTGTGCACCAAAATGACTCAGTTTTCAAGACTAAAGGATAATTTATGTGCAGTGCACTGTGCTGTCTGGACATTAGAAATACATTTTTGACAGCAAAGGAGGCCAGGCATTGGAATGTGCTGCCCAGGGAGGTGGTTGAGTCACCAAATGTGGATGTGTTTAAAGGTGGTTTGGATGTGGTGCTTGGGGGTATGGTTTAGGGGTGAGCCTTGTAGAGTAGGGTTATCACTTGGACTTGGTGATTCTGAGGGTCTTTTCCAACCTGAATGTTGCTGTGATTATGGGAAGATGAGTTAGTTAAAAGCAAAGTCATCCTCCTTTGGTGTTGATTTGCAGATGGAGCAGCCTGTCCACACATTTGGCATCCCATGGTACATTGCCAGATTTCATAGAATCATAGAATCAATAAGGTTGGAAAAGATCTCAGAAATCATCAAGTCCAACCTGTCACTCAACACCTCATGATGAACTAAACCATGGCTTCAAGTGCCACATCCAAGCTTTTTTTGAACACCTCCAGTGATGGTAACTCCACCACCTCCCTGGACAGCACATTCCAATGGCCAATTACTCTTTCAGGCTATTCATTCTCAGCATCCTTTTTCATAACATGATAATGATGTTGCTGCCTTAAAAATAGTCAACCAGGCAGGGCAATATTATTCTTTCAGCTGTATTTTAAATAACTTCTGTTGGAAATACTTACAGAATCACAGAATTATTGAGGCTGGGAAAGACCTCTGAGATCATCAAGTCCAGCCTATGACCCAGCACCATCAGTTGAACCATGCCACCAAGTGCCACATCCAATCTTTTCTTCAAGACCTCCAGTAATGATGACTCCACCACCTCCCTGGGCAGCACATTCCAATGGTCAATCTCTCTTTCTATGAAGAAATTCTTCCTAACCTCCAGCCTAAACCTCCCCTGGCACAGCTTGAGACTGTGTCCTCTTGTTCTGGTGCTGGTTGCCTGGGAGAAGAGACCAACCCCCACCTGGCTACAACCTCCCTTCAGGTAGTTGTAGACAGCAAGAAGGTCTTCCCTGAGACTCCTCTTCTCCAGGCTATGCAACCCCAGCTCCCTCAGCCTCTTCACATAGGGCTTGTGCTCCCCTTACTTCCCCTAAGTCCAGCAGTGCTCTGGTTAGCTCCAACATGTTGTTGAATTGAGCAGGAGCAGAAGTAGTGCAATGTTAATAACAGTCTGGGAAAACAAACAACAAAATAAATCTTTGCAGCCAGAAGTCTAGCCTGCTGTTACAGCTTGTCTTTCAATTCCTGCCATCACTAACTTACACATAACTTGCCTTGAGTGATGTTCTATCATTAAACTGACATCCAAGACAGGAAGAGTTTAATGGGGAATCTCGGTTCAAATAAGGATAAGAAAAGGAAAAAGATTCGTGTGGATGCCTTTCCTCTCTCTTGAGTCTTAGTATCATAGGATCAGTCAGAGTTGGAAGGGACCACAAGGATCATCTAGTTCCAACCCCCCTGCCGTGGGCAGGGACACCCCACACTAGATCAGGCTGGACAGAGCCTCGTCCGACCTGGGCTTAAACACCTCCAGCGACGGGGCCTCGACCACCTCCCTGGACAACTCATTCCAGGGCTTCACCACTCTCATGGTGAAGAACCTCCTCCTCACCTCCAGCCTGAATCTCCCCACCTCCAGCTTCATTCCATTCCCCCTAGTCCTATCACTACCTGAGATCCTGACAAGTCTCACCCCAGCCTTCTTGTAGCACCCTTCAGATACTGGAAGGCCACAATTTGGTCACCTGGGAGCCTTCTCTTCTCCAGACTGAACAGCCCCAACTCCCTCAGTCTGCCCTCATAGGAGAGGTGCTCCAGCCCTTTGCTCATCCTCTTACTTTCATTTCTCCCACCACACTCAATCGAAACTTCTGGAGGAATATTAACTTTTCAAGTATTGATCCCTGTGAGTTTCTGTGCTTAATTTCAGTTGAGATCACATGTGGGAACTTAAGGAAAGTACTTTAACACTCTGCTTGACTGGAAATGTCAGAGTGAACTCTGTTCTCAGCTGATTTATGGCCCAGTATTTCAGATAGCTCATTTAGACAAAGCTTTCTTAAAATTCAGGTCCAAGTACTTGATACCTTCTTATGGATGAACTTCCATTAGGAGCAGTCCCTCAAAGTACCATACCTGTGAATGTCTCTCCTCAAGTTCAGGATGGTTAGGAGGGACTCAGTGCCAATAGGGATTTAAATTTCTCAAGAAAAAAAAATGGTAAATGATTCCTCTGCAACACATGAGGGTGAGCAGAGGGCTGGAGCTGCTCTCCTACGAGGACAGACTGAGGAAGTTGGGGCTGTTCAGTCTGGAGAAGAGAAGGCTCCAAGGAGATCTTATTGTGGCCATCCAGTATCTGAAGGGGGCTACAAGAAAGCTGGGGAGGGACTGTTTAGGGTGTCAGGGAGTGATAGGACTAGGGAAAATGGAGCAAAATTAGTAATGGGTAGATTGAGATTGGTTGTTAGGAAGAAGTTTCTCCCCATGAGGGTGGTGAGACACTGGTACAGGTTGCCCAGGGAGGTGGTGGAAGCCTCATCCCTGGAGGTGTTTTAAGTCAGGATGGATGTGGCTGTAAGCAACCTTATGTAGTGTGAGGTGTCCCTGCTCATGGCAGTAATTGGATGATCCTCGAGGTCCTTTCCAGCCCTAACAGTTCTGTGATTCTATGCTATGAGCTGGAGCTGTCAAAAAGAAAGAAGACTAAACGGAGCTGAAGCACCAGAAACTCAAGCACATCTTTATTAGACCATCATCTATCAGTGAAATTCTGATGAAATTTGTAGAAATCAAATACTAAACCTGTTCAGAACTATTCCACTGATTAAAATTTGCTGCAACTCCTATACTGAAATCCTCTTTCTTCCTGATGGTAGATTGATCAGGAGCTAATGGAGGGTCTCTCAGATTAAAATCATTACAAGTGTCTGAAGTCTCTTCTTCAGCTGTTGCTTCTGTACAGAGTTATTTCTGTCTTTTTCTTGGTTAGCTTTTATCTCTATTTTCAACAAAGCAGCTCTGCAGAGCCAAAATTAGGTTAAACTCCATTAATGACTATGTATCTAGAGCAGTTAGCCAGTTGGAATGAGTTCAGTGTTGGAACGCTCTGTATTTTACAATCGTTAAGAGCTGGCATGCAAGGAATTATCCTCCATGGAAGTCACTCTCTCTTGGCAGTTTGCCCAGCTGCTCCAGCACCTCACAGCAGAAAGAAACCACCTCAGCTTGCCACTCTCCATGGATGCTTCATGTGCACACTGAGGGCATGGATACACTGAGGGCATGAATATGCTGCCCCTGTACTCAGCACTGGTTAGGCCACACCTTGGGTCCTGTGTCCAGTTCTAGGCCCCTCAGTTTAGGAAAGATGTTGAGATGCTGGAAGGTGTCCAGAGAAAGGCAACAAAGCTGCTGGAGGGGTTTGGAGCACAGCCTTATGAGGAGAGGCAGAGGGAGCTGGGGTTGATTAGCCTGGAGAAGAGGAGCCCCAGGGGAGACCTTCTTGCTGTCTACAACTACCTGAAGGGAGGTTGTAGCCAGGTGGGGGTTGGTCTCTTCTCCCAGGCAACCAGCACCAGAACAAGATGACAGTCTCAAGCTGCACCAGGGGAGGTTTAAGCTGGATGTTAGTTAGAAGTTCCTCCTAGAAAGAGAGATTGGCCATTGGAATGTGCTGCCCAGGGAGGTGGTGGAGTCACCATCCCTGGAGGTGTTTAGGAAGAGCCTGGATGAGGCACTTGGTGCCATGGTTGAGTTGATTAGATGGTGCTGGGTGATAGGTTGATGAACTCCAAGGTCTTTTCCAACCTGGTTAATTCTCTTCTCTTCTCTTCTCTTCTCTTCTCTTCTCTTCTCTTCTCTTCTCTTCTCTTCTCTTCTCTTCTCTTCTCTTCTCTTCTCTTCGCTTCGCTTCGCTTCGCTTCGCTTCGCTTCGCTTCCAGGTGCAGCTGATGATGTACCTGCTGAATGTAGATATTTACAGGACTAGGCAGCAGCTGGATACATGATGACAATTCAGGCATTAGGTAGCTTTTAGCCTGCTTCTACTCTGTGTTTCCATTTGGGTTTGTTTTTAATTTGTTTATTTATTATCCTTTTTTTTTATTTTCCCTAACCTAGCCCTTACAATTTCCATCTCCAAACAATGGAGAGGAAGGGGAAAAGTTGTCTGAATCATAATTAATGAGTTAATCTGCTCTTAAGGGTGCTGCAGCTACGTCTTTCCCATTCTTTCTTTGATGTTCCATTAAGTAATTATCAGAACATACGACAAAGTGTGTTTGCTTTCACAGTAAGTTATTTAATTTGATTAGTGCAGCAGTAAATTACCCCTCAACATTTCCAGTGCTGACAGAGGTCTCAACAAAAGGCTGCTGGAAACAGTCCAGATGCTGTGGGAAATGGGTGGAGTTAAGAGGCAACACTTTTCCCCCCTCAGCCAAAACACCCCAAGGCAAATATTTTTATGTGAGGTGTGACATTAAATAGTCTGTTATGTTTTGCTTCCCTTCTCAAATGAACTTTTAGGAGCACTGGTGTACACAACCCATTAACTAGGAAAACAGAATTAAGTCTCCTTACCCTTTCATGTGATTCATTATCATAGAATCATAGAATCAACCAGGTTGAAAGAGACCTCAGAGATCATCAAGACCAACATATTACCCAATACCTAACACCTCATGACAACTAAATCATGGCTCGAAGTGCCACCTCCAATCCTTTTTTGAACACCTCCAGGGATGGGGACTCCATCACTGTTCTGTTTTTACACAGAGAGAGTGATTGCCCATTGGAATCAACTGCCCGGGGAGGTAGTGGAGTCGCCGTCACTGGAGGTGTTCAGGAGGAGACTTGACAGGGTGCTTGGTGCCATGGGTTAGTTGATTAGGTGGTGTTGGATGATAGGTTGGACACGATGATCTTGAAGGTCTCTTCCAACCTGGTCTATTCTATTCTATTCTATTCTATGCTATGCTATGCTATGCTATGCTATGCTATGCTATGCTATGCTATGCTATGCTATGCTATTCTATTCTATCACCTCCCTGGGCAGCACATTCCAATGGCCAATCTCTCTTGCTGGGAAGAACTTTCTCCTCACTTCCAGCCTAAACTTCCCCTGGCACTGCTTGAGACTGTGTCATCTTGTTCTGGTGCTGGTTGCCTGGGAGAAGAGACCAACTCCCACCTGGCTGCAACCTCCCTTCAGGTAGTTGTAGAGGGCAAGAAGGTCTCCCCTGAGCCTCCTCTTCTCCAGGCTGAGCAACCCCAGATCCCTCATCCTCTCCTCATAGGTCTTGTGCTCCAAACCTCTCATCACCTCAAGGCCATTGTTATTCTGAAGAGGTTACCTGCCATCATGCCTCTTTTTAATTAAAACCCATTAACGAGCTCCCTTTGTTCACCCATTTGGACTTCTGTGTCAAGTATTTTCATGAAAGTACAGATGGCTACAAAATACAGGAGTCAGCAGAAAAGAAACTTCACACTGAAAAAAGCTCTCTAAAGTTTTCCAAGGAGGAGACCAAAGGCTTTTAGCTGATCCCTGATGCTGATCTGTCAGGAAATGGCACCTGTTCTCACAAAACTATTAACATCTGTAAGGACAGGAGCTGACACTACTTTAATTAAGAGGAATGGTAAGGTGGATAAAAAAAAGCAATTAAAAAGATTTCATGGAGAAAGATTAAGCTTACCTGAAGTGATTTCAAAAATGAGATCTTTTGTATTTTTTCTTGGTCTGTTGGTTGGGGTGGGGTTTTTTATTTCCAACTAAAAGGTGGCATGCTTCAGAGAAGTTCTTCATTTGACACAGTTGGAGATCTAATGGCTCGATTATTCTGTGACCTAAGGCTTGCAGAAAGAAAGAATCCTCAATGGAATGGATGTCAGGAAAGTCTCTAAGAAGTCATATTGATAAAGGAGGGAGAATTTTTGTTCCACCACCTCTGACTCTCAGAGATCCTTGCAGCAAGTTTGCCATTCAACTATTCTATTATGAGCTTAATGCTTTTAAGATGCATTTCACCTCAAATTAACTGGAGCAAAGAGTTATCTCAGCTTCACTGAATAACAGAATTTCTCTCCTGAGGTTATCCATACTGGTTTCAGCTGCAATAAAGTTAATCTTCCCCCTACCAGCTGGTCCAGGGCTGTGCTTGGGATTTGGGGTGATGATACTGTTCATAACACACTGATGATGTAGTTGTTACTAAGCACTGTTTAAACCAAACCAATTAATTCTCAACTTGTCAATACTGCCCTGTCAGCAGAGGGTAAGAGTGCATGATCACAGGCTCACAGGGTGTTAGAGGTTGGAAGTGCCCTCTGGAGATCATAGAGTTCAACCTCCCTGCCAAAGCAGGATCATAGAACCCAGCACAGGTCACACAGGAACACACCCAGATAGGTCTTTAAAGTATCCAGAGAAGGAGACTCCACAACCACTCTGTTCCAGTGTTCTGTGGCCCACAACCAGCCTGTTCCAGAGCTCTGTGACCCTCACAGTGAAGAAGTTCCTCCTCGTGTTGAGGTGGAAACTCCTGTGCTGTAGTTTATATTCATTGTCCCTCACAACTGAGCAGAGCTTGTCCCCTCCCTGGGCACACAGCAAGGACAGCTGACCCAAATAAGCCCAAGTGGTATTCCCTACCAGTATTATACTGGGGGAGCTGAAATGGGGCACTGCAGTTTGGGGATTGACTGTGCATCAGAACAGAGAATTAACCAGGCTGGAAAAGACCTTTGAGATCATCAAGTCCAACCTATCACCCAACACCATCTAATCAACTAAACCATGGCACCAAGCACCCCATCCAGTCTCTTCCTAAACACCTCCAGTGATGGTGACTCCACCACCTCCCCGGGCAGCACATTCCAATGGCCAATCTCTCTTTCTATGAAGAACTTCTTCCTAACATCCAGCCTAAGCTTCCCCTGGTGCAGCTTGAGACTGTGTCCTCTTGTTCTGGTGCTGCTTGCCTGGGAGAAGAGACCAAGCCCCACCTGGCTACAACCTCCCTTCAGGGACTTGTAGACAGCAATAAGGTCTCCCCTGAGCCTCCTATTCTCCAGGCTAATCAACCCCAGCTCCCTCAGCCTCTCCTCACAGGGCTGTGCTCCAGGCCCCTCCCCAGCTTTGTTGCCCTTCTCTGGACACCTTCCAGCAACTCAACATGTTTCCTAAACTGAGGGGCCCAGAACTGGACACAGTTTTCTCACTGGTATAATGATTTTGCTTTTAAACAAACCTCAAACCCAAACAACAATGTATTTGTTGAAGCCTTTAATTTATTTCACACTGTACACATCATTTTCTAAATTCACTTAGTTAATTTGTACTCTGTTAGCAATCATTTAGCAAATACACTTGTAAAATATTATCATTTAGTCGATGCATGCTTACACTTTCCATTTGGAAACACGTTCCATTTGGAAACTCTTTCCTGTCTGGATTGGTTGGTAGAGGATGAATTCAGTATTCAGCCATAAAATAGATGGAGGCAGGATTATGCTTTCCACTGGAAAATAAGAAGGTTTGTCACAGTTTCTGGAGCTAGGAGACTGCTTAATTTTCTTCATCACTGCTCTTCATGTCACACATCATAGCCATAATCTGTTTATCTAAGAGCTAATTAGGTTCTCATTAGCAGCTCCAGCGTATCACTTCATCAGCAGCAATGCACACTTTCAACATGTGGAGCATCTTCTAGATAAATCACTTCAGCAATGCTGTGTGGTGCTGAGTTATGCCATCATAATGTCAGGCATTACATGCCTAGATAAACCAAACCTCTGAGGAAGACAAATCTATTCTTCATCTAGGCATCTTTATTCCACTTTCCTTGTACTTGGGAACTGAAATTAGGAACTCTTTGCTGGGGTTCATTTCTACCTCTGTGTGTTTGCATGTCTGTAGGACAGCATGAGTGCCCCTATGAAAAGCTAGAAATTAAGATCACTGTTATAACCACTATTGGTTTACATAGAATTACATAGAATAAACCAGGCTGGAAGAGACCTTCAAGATCATCGTGTCCAACCTATCAACCAATCCAACCCACCTAAACAACTAACCCATGGCACCAAACACCCCATCAAGTCTCCTCCTGAACACCTCCAAAGATGGTGACTCCACCACCTCCCCAGGCAGCCCATTCCAATGGGCAATCACTCTCTCTGTATAGAACTTCTTCCTAACATCCAGCCTAAACCTCCCCTGGTGCAGCCTGAGACTGTGTCCTCTTGTTCTGGTGCTGGTTGCCTGGGACAAGAGACCAACATCTACCTGTCTACAATCTCCCTTCAGGTAGTTGTAGAGAGTAATAAGGTCACACCTCAGCCTCCTCTTCTCCAGGCTAAGCAACCCCAGCTCCCTCAGCCTCTCCTCATAGGGCTTGTGTTCCAAACCCCTCACCAGCTTTGTTGCCCTTCTCTGGACTCGCTCCAGCAAGTCAACCTCCTTCCTAAACTGAGGGGCCCAGATTTAAAGAACAGGACAATTTAAGAAGGACATTGAGACACTTGAATGTGCCCAGAGAAGGGCAACAAGGCTGGAGAGAGATCTGCAGCACAGCCCTGTGAGGAGTGGCTGAGGGAGCTGGGGTTGCTTAGCCTGGAGAAGAGGAGGCTCAGGGGAGACCTTATTGCTGCCTACTACTACCTAAAAGGAGGTTGTAGCCAGGTGGGGGTTGGTCTCTTCTCCCAGGCAACCATCCCCAGAACAAGAGGACACAGTCTCAAGCTGTGCCAGTGGAAGTTTAGGCCGGAGGTGAGGAGAAAGTTTTTACTCTAAAGAGTAATTGACCACTGGAATGTGCTGCCCAGGGAGGTGGTGGAGTCACCATCCCTGGAGGTGTTCAAGAAAGGATTGGAGGTGGCACTTGGAGCCATGGTTTAGCTGTCATGTGGTGTTAGGTATTAGATAACAGGTTGGACTTTATGATCTCTGAGGTCTTTTCCAACATGGTTGATTCTATAATCCTATGAGTTTTAAAAGCTCTCACTGTATAATACTTAAAAACAATCCACATTCAGCTTTTGGTCCAGATTCAGGGTTGAAGATATCTTGCAAAAGTGATCTTTTTTGTCAGAGACTGTGGCTGAATGTGATCTCTGAGGTCTTTTCCAACTTTGTTGATTCTGTGATTTTTTATGGATTGCACTGCTGTTAAATCATTCTGCTTGTTGCTGTGGAATTTCTGCTGCCAGATGGTAGGTTCCTCAGTGTTGGTTAAAGAGTGAAAATAACAATCCAAGGCACATAGTTTAGCTAGAAATAGAGCCTTTTATCAGAGAACAACAACTTGGAAGGGGGGGAAAAATATCCCTATTATATAAAAAGGAAGAACAGATAACACAGGAGGAAAAGGAAGCAAAATGAGACATTGCAATGTCTCATTTTTTCATTCCTTTATTTATTCCTTTAGTTAAGGAATAAAATCTATTTCTTAACTAAAATTAAAGCACTTAAAATGAATAGAAGCTGGTTTAACAAAATGAGGTTGCAATGATGGTTGCCATCCAGAGGGACCTTGACAGGCTGGAGAGGTGGGCACAAGCCAACCTAATGAAGTTCAACAAGAGCAAGTGCAGGGTCCTGCATCTGGGTCAAGGCAATACCAGGCACAAATACAGGCTGGGCAGTGACTGCCTGGAAAGCAGCCCTGAGGAGAGAGACTTGGGGGTGCTGGTGGACAAAAAGCTCAACATGAGCTCTCAATGTGCACTTGCAGCCCGCAAAGCCAATCAGATCCTGGGCTGCATCAGGAGAAGTGTGGCTAGCAGGTCGAGGGAGGTGATCCTCCCCCTCTACTCAGCTCTGCTGAGACCCCACCTGGAGTACTGTGTCCAGTTCTGGAGCCCCTATTACAAGAGGGATATGGAGGTGCTGGAAGGTGTCCAGAGAAGGGCCAGGAGGATGATCAGAGGGCTGGAGCACCTCTCCTATGAGGACAGACTGAAGGAGTTGGGGCTGTTCAGTCTGGAGAAGAGAAGGCTCTGAGGTGACCTCATTGTGGCCTTCCAGTATCTGAAGGGGGCTGGGGAAGGACTTTTCAGGATCTCATGTAGTGATAGGACTAGGGGGAATGGAATGAAGCTGGAGGTGGGGAGATTCAGGCTGGAGGTGAGGAGGAAGTTCTTCCCCATGAGAGTGGTGAAGCCCTGGAATGGGTTGTCCAGGGAAGTGGTCGAGGCCCTGTCCCTGGAGGTGCTTAAGCCCAGGCTGGATGAGGCTCTGTCCAGCCTGATGTAGTGTGGGGTGTCCCTGCCCATGGCAGGGGGGTTGGAACTAGATGATCCTTGTGGTCCCTTCCAACCCTGACTGATACTATGATACTATGAATGATACAATCCAGCCCCTGCCTCAAACTCTTTCCAGCTCTGATTGCCAGCTAAAAAACAAACAGCAACAAAAAAAACCAACACCCCAAAACAAAATCCCAATCAAACAAAAACAGACAAAACAAAGAAACAAACAAAACCAAGGAAGGAACAACAAAAATGAACAAAAAAAGCACCAAACCCAACAACAAGAAAGGGAAACTAAAAAACCAAATGGAAGTATTTACCATGAGTCAAGGTTCTTACACACATTATTCTGCTTCTGGGGAGGCTGTGAATATCAATCTGCTCTTCCATAATTAAATAGTTCTGTCCTTTCAATGCTCTGTTACATTTCATTATTATCTAATTGTGTTACCTCTTTTGGACTAAATTATTTTTCCTCCAGTGATCAGTAAAAATATATCTGCGTTATTCGTGGATTTCATTATGGTTTGAAATAACCTTTTGTGTGTGTGTGTGTGTGTGTTCAACTCTTATGTGCACACAATAATCCTAACGTTTTTCATCTGGGCTGTGGTAATAAACTTTAAATCTTATATTATTTTCTTTGGTGAGGCTCTGGCCCTATCAACTCTAATCAAATTTCATAGAGTCATAGAATGCTCTGGGTTGGAAGGGAGCCCTGAGTGTCTTCTAGTCATAGAATCACAGAATTGTTAGGGTTGGAAGGGACCTCAAGGATCAGCCACTTCCAACCCTCCTGCCATGGGCAGGGACACCTCACACTACAGCAGGTTGCTCACAGCCACATCCAGCCTGGCTGCAAAAACCTCCAGGCATGAGGCTTCCACCACCTCCCTGGGCAGCCTGTTCCATTGTCTCACCACCCTCATGGGGAAGAACTTCTTCCTAACATCCAATCTGAATCTACCCATTTCTAGTTTTGTTCCATTCCCCCCAGTCCTATCACTCCCTGACACCCTAAAATGTCCCTCACCAGTTAGTGTAACCCCCTCCGCAGTCAGCAGGGACATCCTCAACTAGATCAGGTTGCCCAGAGCCCTCTTGAGCCTCACCCTGAATGTCTCCAGGGGTGGGGCCTCAACCACCTCCTTGGGCAACCTTTTCCAGTGTTCCATCACCCTCATCGTAAAGAACTTGTTCATAACATCCAACCTAAATCTACTCTTCTCTAGTTTGAAGCCATTGCCCCTCGTCCTATCACTGCAGGCCTTTGTAAACAGTCTCTCTTCATCCTTCTTGTAGCCCTCTTCAGGTACTGCAAGGTTGCCATTGTCTCCTCAGAGCCTTCTCTTCTCCATGCTGAACACCCCCAGCTCCCTCAGCCTGTCTTTGCAGCAGAGGTGCTCCAATCCCTTGATGAATTTTGTCACACTCCTCAGGACCTACTCCATCACACCAATGTCTTTCATATATAGAAGGCTATAGCCATGAATATTTGTTAAATACTTGCAAATTCCAGCACTTCTCCAGAGTGCTTTATTAATATTTCTTCACTTTGCAGTCATTTTGCTGCTATTCTCACCCCAGAACCAGTGCCATTCACCACAATCTGTATTTATTTATGGAGAGGAAAAAAGCCTTGCAGCTTCCTGCTGTTATTTGGTGAGCTTGGAAGGAAAACATCTTTGAAAGACTACTCAGAAAAAGTAGTTTCTACTTACTATGGGGTTTGCTTTCACTGCCATCCCCATTGCTGCTATTATGCCATATAAAAAGCTCCTTTTCTGCTGGATACACAAGACCACAAGTACAGGAGATGGCAAAGTTGTTTTTGTTTGTTTAACTGTGATTGGCAACCAAGGTCTTTGCTGGAGGGAATTAGCTCTGTCATAATAGAGTTTGTTTCCAAATTGAAGCATCTTTTTCCAGATGCTTCCAATAAACCACTCCATAGCACCACGTGCAGGTTCCATACTGGGTTTGTTCAGCTTACCAGGAAGGTGAGCCTACAAAGCTGGAGAGGGACTTTTTAGGGTGTCAGATAGACAGACTCAGAGAGTTGGGGCTATTCAGTCTGCAGAAGAGAAGGCTCCAAGGAGACCTAATTGTGGCCTCCCAGTATCTGAAGGGGGCTACAAGAAAGCTGGGGAGGGACTTCTGAGGGTGTCAGGGAGTGATAAGACTAGGGGGAATGGAGCAAAAGCAGTAAGGAGTAGATTGAGATTGGATGTTAGGAAGAAGTTCTTCCCCAGAGGGTGGTGAGAGACTGGCACAGGTTGCCCAGGGAGATGGTGAAAGCCTCATGCCTGGAGGTTTTTGCAGCCAGGATGGCTGTGGCTGTGAGCAACCTGCTGTAGTGTGAGGTGTCCCTGTCCAAGTGGCAGGGGGGTTGGAACTGGCTGATCCTTGAGGTCCCTTCCAACCCTGACAATTTTATGATTTACCAGCTGAGAAACAGGGAGTAGTCTAGTGCCTACTACTTACTCTAGGGGCTACAAAGATGATTAGGGGACTAGAATATCTTCCTTATGAAGAAAGGCTGAGGGACTTGGAACTTTTTACCCTGGAGAAGACTGAAGGTGAACCCTCTCAATGTTTATGAATACTTATAGAGTAGCTGTAAGGAAGATTGGGCCAGTCTTTTTCCAGTGGTGCCCAGTGACAGAACAAGGGCACAAACATCAACATAGGAAGCTCCCCTGGAGGTTTTTAAGGCCAGGCTGGATGTGGCTCTGGACAACCTGATGTAATGTGGTGTCCCTGGCCATGGTAGGGGGGTTGGAACTGGATGATCCTTGAGGTCCCTTCCAACCCTAACAATTCTATGACTCTATGATTCTACTCACTCAACCAATGAAGTCTCCCCTTTCTTCCAAGGTAAGTTGAAAGCATCATGAAAATATTGTTGCAATTCTGGTTCCTCACTTTGGTACTAGGAATTACTATTTGTGTGTTAATGGCTAGGCAAACAAACCTGTGGAAGGGATTATTTGAGCTGTAAAGCAAGAGGAGCTGTGTGGAGCCTGTGTGCTGAGCACCCAGGGTCATATCACAGAAGTTTCTGGCATCTCCTTCCCTTTGCAAGAGTTTAAACAACTTGGTAACATTAGTGCCACATGCAAATTATTTACCTTGATGCTCTCACACTGAAGTTTCTGGAACAGATAAAATTTTCCAGGAGATTTGGGTTTGTAATTTTCAAGTTGTCAATGTGATGTTTTCTCCCAACTGCAAGAAAGCAACCATGGTAATAAATGGAAATGCTTGTTAAAAGCAGCCCTGCTTTTAACCCTCAAGAGCCATCTGCCAGGTGAAGAGCTGTGACCCAACCTGAAGACTGCTTGTTGTGGTTTTTCCACTGATACTTTAGATTTGAGGCTAGCCTTATGGCTAGAGTCTTATGGCTAGATTTGAGGCTAGTATTCAATATGTTTCAGAGATGTGTGATTTGGTAGTTCTTCCTTGAATCCATGTTGTCTACAACACCTCAGCTTACAGCTCCATGATACCTCTTGGCAGCATGCAACATCTCTTTGGTATCTGTCTTTGAAAGTCTCTTCCAACCTTGTCTCTTCTCTTCTCTTCTCTTCTCTTCTCTTCTCTTCTCTTCTCTTCTCTTCTCTTCTCTTCTCTTCTCTTCTCTTCTCTTCTCTTCTCTTCTCTTCTCTTCTCTTCTCTTCTCTTCTCTTCTCTTCTCTTCTCTTCTCTTCTCTCTCTTCTCTTCTCTTCTCTTCTCCTCTCTCTCTCTCTCTTCTCTTCTCTCTCTCTCTTCTCTTCTCTCTCTTCTCTCTCTCCTCTCCTCTCCTCTCCTCTCTCCTCTCCTCGAGTCTCCTCTCCTGAGTCTCCTCTCCTCGAGTCTCCTCTCCTGAGTCTCCTCTCCTGAGTCTCCTCTCCTGAGTCTCCTCTCCTCTCCTCTCCTGAGTCTCCTCTCCTCGAGTCTCCTCTCCTCAAGTCTCCTCTCCTCTCCTCGAGTCTCCTCTCCTCGAGTCTCCTCTCCTCGAGTCTCCTCTCCTCGAGTCTCCTCTCCTCCTCTACTATGCTGCTCATGTTCTGTACTTACCAGGGTGTTAAACAACCTCTCAACTTTTTAATGATTATGAAGATGTTGAAGGTGAGGAACAAGAGAATGGAGTCAGGATCTTCTCAGTGATACACAGTGACAAGACAAGGGGAAATGGGTGGAAGTTGAGGCATAGGAAGTTCTATGGAAACAGGAGGAAGAATTATTTCACTGTGAGGGTAACAGAACACTGGAACAGGCTGCCCAGGGAGGTTGTAGAGTCTCCCTCTCTGGAGATATTCAAAACCCACCTGGATACACTCCTGTGTGATCTACTCTAGGTGATCCTGCTCTGGCTGGGGGTCAGGCCTTGATGATCTTTTGAGGTCCCTTCCAGTCCCTAACATTCTGTGATTCTGTGATAGTTCTTAATTACATCCTGTGCTGTTATAGGTTAAAAGCGAATAGAATAGGATAGGATAGGATAGGATAGGATAGGATAGGATAGGATAAGAGAATAGAATAAACCAGGTTGGAAGAGACCTTTGAGATCATGGAGTCCAACCTATCACTCAACACCATCTAATCAGCCAAACCATGGCACAAAGCACCCCATCCAGTCTCTTCCTAAACACCTCCAGTAATGGTGACTCTACTACCTCCCTGGGCAGCACATTCCAATGGCCAATCTCTCTTTCTAGGAAGAATTTCTTCCTAACCTCCAGCCTAAACCTCCCCTGGCACAGCTTGAGACTGTGTCCTCTTGTTGTGGTGCTGGTTGCCTGGGAGAAGAGACCAAAACCCACCTGGCTACAACCTCCCTTCAGGGACTTGTAGACAGCAATAAGGTCTGCCCTGAGCCTCCTCTTCTCCAGGCTGAGCAACCCCAGCTCCCTCAGCCTGTCCTCACAGGGCTGTGCTCAAAGCCCTCCCCATCTTTGTTGCCCTTCTCTGGACACCTTCCAGCAACTCAACATCTTTCATAGACTGAGGGGTCCAGAATAATAACAGATTATCTGGTGACTATTTTGACCAGGAGAAAAATGTGTTGCTGAGTTAATTCACTTCCACAAATCTAAAGAAGTGAAAAGATAACCTGACAAAACCCTCAACTGCAATCATGATCTTACAATGGGAACTGATGGGAGCTTAATTAGCTTCTGTATTATAATCATAAGACCAGACTGGACTCATTTATAAAGCTTTCAAATGAAGTACAGAGTAACTACCCTGAGTTACTCTGACTTACAAGGATCCAGAGCAGAGGCTGCCAATAACATGAGTGAAAACACCACACACTGAGAGGCTAAGTCTCTCATTCAGTTATTATGCCTACATGGACATGAATCATCAAGGAACAGAAATCCTTGGGTACAGATTTCATCCAGGCAAACATTGTCCTCCAAAGACTGGCAGATAATGCAAGTCTTCATCTAAAACATCAGGGATGAATTTAGAGGCCATGTTCTGAGGCATACACCATCACGTGAAAGATCTTTGGCTGTATTTCAGAAAGGTCAAGATATGATTCTTTATCTTTTAGTAAATAGTGTGGGAATCTCTCTTCTTCTAGGGGAAACTTCACAACATCAGATTTCTCTATTTGCAATACAATACTCCACAGAAAAGAGTTTCAGGCTTTACAGGAACCCCTATCTAAAATATTCACAGAGAAATCAATGGAGGGAGAAAGAGAATTTCTGTTTCTCTAATGTCTTCCTGGAAATTAAGTTTTGCATCCCCATTCTGACTATTAACTTGCAGGACAGCATTGTGCAAGCTCTATGATAATAAATAGTCCTTCTTAAAAGAAAAAGTCCATCAGAAATGGTTTATTGCACAGTTTAGTGCTGAGCATGATGTCCAGTCAGAGATTGAGTTGCTGGAACGTGTCCAGAGAAGGGCAACAAAGCTGAAGGGTTTGGAGCACGGCCCTGTGAGGAGAGGCTGAGGGAACTGGGGTTGCTTAGCCTGCAGAAGAGGAGGCTCAGGGGAGACCTTCTTGCTCTCTACAACTTACTGAAGGGAGGTTGTAGCCAGGAGGGGGTTGGTCTCTTCTCCCAGGCAACCAGCACCACAACAAGAGGACACAGTCTCAAGCTGTGCCAGGAGAGGTTTAGGCTGGATGTTAGGAAGAAATTCTTCCCAGCAAGAGAGATTGGCCATTGGAATGTTCTGCCCAGGGAGGTGGTGGAATCACCATCACTGGAGATGTTTAAGAAGAGCCTGAATGGGGTGCTTTGTGCCATGGTTTGGTTGATTAGATGGTGTTGGGTGATAGGTTGGACATGATAGTCTCTGAGGTCTTTTCCAACCTGGTTAATTCTAATTCTGATTCTGATTCTGATTGTAATCTAGTAAAATTCTTATGGTTATGAGGCAGAATGCTGCATCCTGCAATCCACTCTGCAGGAAGTGCATTAGATATATTTCTACACACTACATACACCTTTAAAAAATCTGAAGCATGAGGCTTTTGTGTGCACTTACAGCTTGACTTGCAAGGGAATGCTAAACTAAAGCTGACATTACGGGGCCATTACCAAAAGAGCTCAGCAGTTCAGATAATCGCAGTTACCATCAAAGTTCTACATCTCCACTACTTAGAATAATTTAGAGGAAGAGTACATAAGAAGACGGTGGAAGATTTTATTCAGCTCCCATAATGTATATTTTGCCTTCATACTACACTTCTTCCTTGACTACAAAATCATATTCCTAGCTTCTCCCATGAAAAGTCCCTGTGTCTCTCTGTAAAGTTTCCTTGTCTGGGTCCTGCTGAATGTGTTTTTCCCACTGCTCTCTCCTAGAATCATAGAATCAATAAGGTTGGAAAAGACCTCAGAGATCATCAAGTCCAACCTGTCACCCAATACCTCATGACAGCTAAGCCATGGCTTCAAGGGCCACATCCAATCCCCTCTTGAACACCTCCAGGGATGGTGACTCTACCACCTCCCTGGGCAGAACATCCCAATGGCCAATTATTCTTTCTGAGAAGAGCTTTGTCCTCACCTCCAGACTAAACTTCCCCTGGCACAGCTTGAGACTGTGTCCTCTTGTTCTGGTGCTGATTGCCTGGGAGAAGAGACCAACTCCCACCTGTTTACAACCTCCTTTCAGGTATGTAGAGGGCTATAAGGTCTCCCCTAAGCCTCCTCTTCTCCATGCTAAATACCCCCACCTCCCTTAGCCTCTCCTCTTGTTGCTCTGTCCAAATCCTTTCCTCCATCTCACATTTCTCCCTTTTCCATTAAGAAAAAAATGGGAATATTTATCTTCCTATTTCTAATTAATGACTTAGCAGAGGGAGTATTGATCATAACTGCAGTGTTAACTTCTCTCCTTTTTGAAGATGTTCTTGCAGAAGACATTTAGGTGCTTTGTCTGAAAGAGAGGATTCATTCCATAGAATCATAGAGTCAATAAGGTTGGAAAAGACCTCAGAGATCATCTAATCCAACCTATCACCCAATATCTCATGACAACTAAACCATGGCTTCAAGTGCCACATCCAATCCCTTTTTGAGCACCTCCAGGGACTGTGATTCCACCACCTCCCTCGTGGTGGAATCCCTATAGAGGTGGTGGAATCTCCCTGTAGAGATTAGAATTAGAATGAGAATTAGAATTAGAATTAGAATTGGAATTAGAATAAGAATAAGAATTAGAATTAGAATTAGAATTAATTAGAATTAACCAGGTTGGAAAAGACCTTTGAGATCATTGAGTCCAACCTACCACCCAACACCACCTAATCAACTTAACCATGGCCCAAATCACCAGATGTGTGATAATGGCAGCTGTACCAACTTCACAGTGTTGATGAGAATTCAGAAGTTCATCAAATATTCCTGAACCTCAGTATGGATGCTTGCTGCTTGAAAGCTAAGCCCGTGCTTAGCCATATCTTCTAGTTTGGTGCCTTAGTTAAGATACAGCAGAAGAGTGCAATAAATAGAGGAGCAAGGATGGGGAGTTTTAATCATTTATTGATTGCATAAATCTTGAGCTATTTTTCATTGTAATTCTGTGTGCATAAAGCTTGTGTTTAGCAGGGGAGATATTCCTGACAGAGAAATTATTTATTGTTAGATGAAGAAAAAAAAAAACCCCAAAAAAACAACAAACAACCACAACTTGTAAACTCTTTAAAACTTTCTTCTTGAGGAATACTTTCCCATGAAACAGAGTGCTAGGTGGAATATGAAGTCAAAAGTCACTATATTGATTTTTCTTGTGTTGGTTTGGTTCTTTAAAACCTCATTTTTATTTAATTATACTAAATTGAACTGCATTTTGTAAGTGGGAAAATAATCCATGCATTGGCTTCTGACAAATAAGATCAATTAAACATAAAGAAAGATGTTGAGATGCTTGGAGGTTTCCAGAGAAGGGCAATAAAGCTGGGGAGGGGTCTGGAGCACAGCCCTGTGAGGAGAGGCTGAGGGAGCTGGGGTTGGTTAGTCTGGAGAAGAGGAGGCTCACAAGAGACCTTTGTGCTCTCTACAACTACCTGAAGGGAGGCTGCAGCCAGGTAGGGATTGGTCTCTTCTCCCAGGCAACCAGCATCACAACAAGAGGACACAGTCTCAAGCTGCACAAGGGGAGGTTCAGGCTAGAGGTGCGGCAAAAGTTCTTCTCAGAGAGAGAGATTGGCAATTGGAATGTGCTGCCCAGGGAGGTGGTGGAGTCACCACCCCTGGAGATGTGTAATAAAAGCCTGGATGAGGCACTAAGTGTCATGGTCTGATTGATTAGTTAGGATTGGGTGGTAGATTGGACTTGATGATCTTGGAGGTCTCTTGCAACCTGGTTGATTCAGTCTGGAGAAGAGGAGACTCCAAGGAGACATAATTGTGGCCTTCCAGTATCTGAAGGAAACTTCAAGAAAGCTGGGGAGGGACTTTTGAGGGTGTCAGGCAGGGATAGGACTGGGGGGGAAAGGAAAAAAAAAGCTAGAAATGGGTAGATTGAGATTGGATGTTAGGAAGAAGTCCTTCCCCATGAGGATGGTGAGACACTGGCACAGGTTGCCCAGGGAGGTGGTGGAAGCCTCATGCCTGGAGGTTTTTGCAGCCAGGCTGGATGTGGCTGTGAGCAACCTGCTGTAGTGTGAGGGGTTGGAACTGGCTGATCCTTGAGGTCCCTTCCAACCCTAACAATTCTATGATACTATGACTCTATGATTCTGTAATCAGAAAGTATTGGCATTCCAAAGTGACTCTCTGTATGATTCACTCGAAGACGGAAGATCTTTCAGGCTTGGCGGCGTACTTTGTACAATGTCATTATCCACATTAAGTTTTTGATATTTAACATGAAAATGAACCCTCAGCTGCTCTCGATGGGCACCTCTGAAATGAACAGAATGCTTCATGTTGCCAGGGAAACAGATCTTTGCAGTGATGTAAGGCCACTTGGATGTCATTGTAAGCCACTAAAGGGGGAAATCTGTAGCATTTGTCAGCGTCTCGAGAGGAAGCGCTTTACTCTAATCAAAATGAACAGAAAGTTATTCTAAGCATGTAGAAATGCAGCATCCCTGAAGCAAGCAGGCTCACTGCTAAAGGCACATCTTTATTTCTTTGGTATGTTGTGGGTTTTTAATTTAATTTAATTTTATTTTAATCTCAAAAGTGATTCAGAAGCAGAAATAAGTCTGGTTGCACTTTTCTGCCAGATACGTGGATCCCTGTCCCGACAGATTCCTGAACGGTGTTGTTCCTGAAAATGTGTGTGTCCAGTTCTGGGCCCCTCGATGCAAGGCAGATACTGAGTTGTTCAAATGTGTCCAGAGAAGGGCAACAAAGCTGGTGAAGGGAATGGAATGGAATGGAATGGAATGGAATGGAATGGAATGGAATGGAATGGAATGGAATGGAATGGAACAGAACAGAACGGAACAGAACAGAATAGAATAGAATAGAATAGAATGGAATAGAATAGAATGGAATAGAGTAGAATAGAATAGAATGCAATAGAATGCAATACAATACAATACAATACAATCAACTAGGTTGGAAAAGACCTTTGAGATCATCGAGTCCAACCTATCACCCAACACCATGTAATCAACCAAACCATGGCACCAAGCACCCCATCCAGTCTCTTCCTAAACACCTCCAGTGATGGTGACTCCACCACCTCCCTGGGCAGCACATTCCAATGGCCAATCTCTCTTGCTGGGAAGAACTTCTTCCTAACATCCAGCCTAAACCTCCCCTGGCACAGCTTGAGACTGTGTCCTCTTGTTCTGGTGCTGGTTGCCTGGGAGAAGAGACCAACCCCCTCCTGGCTACAACCTCCCTTCAGGGACTTGTAGACAGCACAAAGGTCTCCTCTGAGCCTCCTCTTCTCCCGGCTAAGCAACCCCAGTTCCCTCAGCCTCTCCTCACAGGGCTGTGCTCCAAACCCCTCCCCAGCTTTGTTGCCCTTCTCTGGACATGTTCCATCAACTCAACATCTTTCCTAAATTTTCCAAGCTGTGTCATGTGAAGTTTAGGCTGGAGGTGAGGAGAAAGTTCTTCCCAGATAGAGTAATTGGCCATTGGAATGTGCTGCCCAGGGAGGTGGTGTAGTCACCATCCACGGAGGTGTTTTTGAAAAGCTTGGATGAAGCACTTAGTGCCATGGTCTGGTTTATTAGTTAGGATTGGGTGATCTGTTGGACATGGTGATCTTGGAGGTCTCTTCCAACCTGGTTGATGCTGTGAATATGAAAAGGTATGTGTTCAGCAAGTTAAATCCAGGGTATTGTTTGATGCAGCTCCATATTGTGAAGTGCTCAAGAGGGGTAAAGTATGCTTATTTTTGAAACTCATTGAGAGTAAAATGGTTATAACATAGAGGGTAAGTGAAAAAACCCCAACCAATAACTAGTGGTGTTCAGGACTACTTCATGAATCTGAAGCTGAGGCCTTTGTCCAGGCCCTTTGTCTCTCTGTGTTTAGGGAATGAAATGCTTGAGTAAATCACAAAAACAGATCTACAGGGGGAGAAAAAAATGAATCTCATTTGAAATATCAATCCATGTTGCTGTGAATATGGAAGGTCAATTTTTAGCTTATCTTTCCTGCAGGAGTTCAATACAATAGCAATAAAATCCTACACTCAGACAGCTAAATGTTTAATGCTTCTCAAAATAATTCTCTGACTACAATAGCTTGAAGAGGGTATCAATACACATGTGTTAAGGCAGCATTTTGTCATTGGAAATGTGGACTGATGGCAAGTGTTTGAAAAGTCAGCATAACTCTCTGGCAACTCATCAAGCCCCAGAATCTTTCTGCTTGGCTATTCTGCTCTCAAGAGAAGTAACTCCATTCATGATGAGAGGTAGTAGAGCAACAGTAGAGGATGGGGAAGGCAGGAAAAGGAATAGTAAGGCAGGGAGTGGGGGAAGAAGGAACCAGATTACAGGGGAAAGCAGCAGTGGAAGCAATGAAAGCAGATAAAGCTTTAGAAGAGATAGTCAAGGTGAGGCTCAACAGGGCTCTGGACAACCTGATCTAGTGGAGGATGCCCCTTGCTTACTGCAGAAGGGGTTGCACTAGATGACATTTGGTGGTTCCTTCCAAACCAGACCATTCTATGATTCTAACACAAAATCTGAGACCACCAACTATAAAAATCTGGGAGACAGAGGTGGCATCTATGGATTAATTTAATCAATTTAAGGAGGACATTGAGACTCTTGAACGTCTACAGAGAAGGGCAACGAGGCTGGGGAGAGGCCTGAAGCACAAGCCCTGCAAGGAGAGGTTGAGGGAGCTGGGGTTGCTTAGCTTGGACAAGAGGAGGCTCAGGGGAGACCTCATGGCTCTCTACAACTACCTGAAGGGAGGTTGGACCCAGGTGTGTGGGCTGGTCTCCTCCCAGGCAACCAGCACCAGAACAAGAGGACACAGTCTCAAGCTGCACCAGAGGAAGTTTAGGCTCAAGGTGAGGAGAACGTTCTTCACAGAGAGAGTTGTTAGCCATTGGAATGTGCTGCCCAGGGAGGTGGAGTCACTGTCCCAGAAGGTGTTCAAGAGGGGTTTGGATGTGGCACTTGGTGCCATGGTTTAGTAGTCAGGAGGTGTTTGGTGACAGGTTGGACTTGATGATTTTTGAGGTATTTTCCAACCTTGTTGATTCTATGATTCTATGAGCCACAAATAAGAACCAAGCAGAATTAGAGATAAAGTAAATGAATGTTATCAAGAACTGATGGAGTTTGAGGGCCACTGCTTACCAAGACAGTATGGCTGACCTTATGTGCTTGGGTTTGTCTGTTGTCAGTGCTCCCCTCCCTTTCCAATGCTCTTGTTTAATTTGGTGAATGTAATATGAAGATAGGACAGTTAAACACTTATCCCTTTGTTAAGTAAACTCTGCTAGATCAAGACCTGAATATCTGAGCATGTTTGTGTAGCTTATATTATAATTAGGGGGCTGTATGCTTCTGGTCAAGTAATGCATCCACATCCCTTCAATACCATCAGCAGTATTAGGGTCATGGTCAGACCTTACAGATATATTAACATTAGTTTCATAGAAGCACAGAATTACTGAGGCTGGAATAGACCTCTGAGATCATCAAGTCCAGCCTATGATCTAGCACCACCACATCAACCAAACCATGTGGTGAGGAGGAATTTCTTCACCATGAGAGTGGTGAAGCCCTGGAATGGGTTGTCCAGGGAGGTGGTTGAGGCCCTGTCCCTGGAGGTGTTTAAGCCCAGGCTGGATGAGGCTCTGGCCAGCCTGACCTAGTGTGGGGTGTCCCTGCCCATGGCAGGGGGGTTGGAACTAGATGATCCTTGTGGTCTCTTCCAACCCTGATTATGATACTATGTCACTAATTGCCACATCCAATCTTTCCTCAAGCCCTTCCAGGGATAGAGATTCTACCACCTCCCTGGGCAGTCCATTCCAGTGTCTAATTCCCCTTTCCATGAGGAATTGCTTCTAACATCCAACCTAAACCTCCCCTGGCACAGCTTCAGGCCACAAATTGCCTGGGAGAAGAGCCTGCCCCCCACCTTGTTATAACTTCCCTTCAGGTAGTTATAAAGTGTGATAACGTCCTCCTGAGTCTCCTCTTCTCCAGGCTAAACAAACTCAGCTCCCTCAGCCTCTCCTCTTCAGACTTTCCCTCTGGTCCCTACCCCAGCCTCATCGCTCTCCTCTGGACCCCATCCAGCACTTCAATCTTGCTCTTGAAGTGAGTGGCCCAGAACTGCACACAGCACAAGAGATGAGTTCTCACCAGTGCCGAGTACAGGGCAGAATTCCATCCCTAGTCCTGCTGGCCACACTATTCCTGATACAAGCCAAGATGCCATGAGCCTTCTTGGCCACCTGGACACACTGCTGGCTCATATTCAGCCAGTTGCCAATCAGCACTCCCAGATCCCTCTCTGCCAGGCTGCTCTCCAGTTTCAAGACTGCTTAACTTCCTTACCTTTTTGTGTAGAGAATTACTATTAAAAATCCTTACTACCTCAGTTACACATACTCCAAAAGCACTGGAATATTAATCATATGCCCTCTTATGTTCAAGCTAAATCATCATCTATATACTTTCTTTATACTCTTACAACTACTCTAGCCTCCTGACAACTTGAAGTAAATTACTTGTTGCTTTCTGCTTGAGCTCTTTTTGTCCACTGGAACAGCCATTATTGTCTAGAGCTATAATACAAGCCACAAAGCTGTGACTTTGCACAACAGGTCCATAAATTTCATTGTGGCCATATACAATTACAGAGGTATGAAGTATTTCTGTGAGACAAAGGAAAATGCTGCTGACACTCTCCCTGGAGCTTTTTTAATAGCATTTTAAGTAGGGAGTATATGACTCCTCGAGCTCAAGGGGCACAGTGGTAAAATATGTTAGAAGATAGCATTTTGGGCAGTAAATAAAGATACAGTGCTCCAAAGGCTTATATTTACTCTTTATGGAAAAATTTAAGAGGTAAATGACAAAGGAGGAGAGGAAATACATATTCTGCAGGGCAATGATGACATAAAACCAGGAAGGAAATGTTGAGCAAAAGAGTAAAATCTTGGGCTGTGAGTTGAAAGAATATTCCAAATATCAAAGGGGGAAAAAAGTAGTCATAAATTAACCTTTCCACAGGCAGAGAAGGAGCAAAGAGCTAATGAATCTTACAGTGTATCTTAGTAGGTTCCTTAACTAGATTGTCTACAATTGCAAAGAATGCTCTTTGATCTATGAAATCACTTTCAGCCTTTGTAACATAAGAACCTTATTGGTGTCTGCAACTACTTGCAGGGAGGTTGTAGCCAGGTGGGGGTTCATCTCTCCTCCCAGGTGGCCAGCACCAGAACAAGAGGACACAGTGTCAAGCTGTGCCAGGGGAGGTTTAGGCTGGATGTTAGGAAGAAGTTTTTCCCAGAAAGAGTAATTGCCCATTGGAATGTGCTGCCCAGGGAGGTGGTGGGGTCAGAATCCCTGGAGGTATTTAGGAAGAGCCTGGATGAGGCACTTGGTGCCATGGTTTAATTGATGAGATGGTGTTGGGTGATAGATTGGACTTAATAATCTCAAAGGTCTTTTCCAACCTGGTTAGTTCTGTTCCGTTCCGTTCCATTCCATTCCATTCCATTCCATTCCATTCTATTCTATTCTATTCTATTCTATTCTATTCTATTCTATTCTATTCTATTCTATTCTATTCTATTCTATTCTATTCTATTCTATTCTACTCTACTCTACTCTACTCTACTCTACTATATTCTACTCTACTCCTATTCTATTCTATTCTATTCTATTCTATTCTATTCTATTCTATTCTATTCTATTCTATTCTATTCTATTCTGTTCTACTCTACTCTACTCTATTATATTCTACTCTACTTCTATTCTATTCTATTCTCTATTCTATTCTATTCTATTCTTCTATTCTATTCTATTCTATTCTCTACTCTACTCTACTCTATTATATTCTACTCTACTCCTATTCTATTCTATTCTATTCTACTCTACTCTATTATATTCTACTCTACTTCTATTCTATTCTATTCTATTCTATTCTATTCTATTCTATTCTATTCTATTCTATTCTATTCTATTCTATTCTATTCTATTCTACAATCTGATTGGAAGTAGTGCCAGAAAAATCAATGATCAATAACAATTATAGAAGAAATACAAGCTCTATAAATACATTCACTCACACACATCTCCAATATCTGCTGTCTGTGCATCAGCTATAGGCACACTGAGCTCTAAGCATACCAATCTAAATTCCATCTTGCAAAAGACATAAATGCTATCAGATTGACATGGACTGAATTTCAAATACATAAATATTGGCTGGGGTTCAGCCTAGGTTTAGCTGCTGAAGAATTAGGTGTCTTGTCTAAGTATTGGCTTCTTCTGAGCTCAGTGCAGACAGCCCTTGCAGCCTCATCTTCCCATTTGCGTTGCACACCGGTTTCAAGGTGAGATGAATTTGTCTTTATCCCAACCACAGCCTTAGCTGACTGGCTTGAAGGCAGTATGTAAGTTTAATTAGTGTCATAAATCAGTAAATTTCCTTTGGAAACTGCAAAGAGAAGCTTTGAAAATCCCACGCAGTGTTTAGTGGTTGTAGTTTATTTTTAGCAGAGTTTGCTCAGCTAGGTGTTTGAGTGTTATCATATCCAGGGTGAGGCACAGCAAATGAGAGTCAGGGAAGGGAAGGGAAGGGAAGGGAAGGGAAGGGAAGGGAAGGGGAAGGGGGAAGGGAAGGGAAGGGAAGGGAAGGAAGGGAAGGGAAGGGAAGGGAAGGGAAGGGAAGGGAAGGGAAGGGAAGGGAAGGGAAGGGAAGGGAAGGGAAGGGAAGGGAAGGGAAGGGAAGGGAAGGGAAGGGAAGGGAAGGGAAGGGAAGGGAAGGAAGGGAAGGGAAGGGAAGGGAAGGGAAGGGAAGGGAAGGGAAGGGAAGGGAAGGGAATTGACCAGGTTGGAAGAGACCTTCAAGATCATCAAGTCCAACTCATCATCCAACACCATCTAAACAACTAAACCATGGCACCAAGCAGCCCATCAAGTCTCCTCCTAAACACCTCCAGTGATGGTGACTCCACCACCTCCCTGGGCAGCATATTCCAAATGCTAACAGCTCTCTCTGTGAAGAACTTTCTCCTCAATAGATCAGGCTTGATGTGTCCTGAGCATCCTGATCTAGTTGGAGGTGTTCCTGCTGATGAACAAGAGGACTTTTGAGAGTCCATTCCAACCTGATGCAATCTGTGAACAGGAATGATAGCTAGATGTGAGTCACTTATCCTGCATTCACATTCCCCCCCTTAACTCTAGGGTAAGGAGGGCATGTTGCTGTAATCAGTTCTTGCAGCTCTGCTTCTTTGTAGACAATACAAATGCCTCCAAACAGAGATGATGCATGTACCACAGACTATAGAATCATAGAATTGCTAGGGTTGGAAGTGACCTCAAGGATCATCCAGTTCCAACCCCACTACACTACACACCTCACACTACATCAGCTTGCTCAGAGCCACATCCAACCTGGACTTAAAAACCTCCAGGGATGAGGCTTCCACCACCTCCCTGGGCAACCTGTGCCAGTGTCCCACCACCCTCATGGGGAAGAACTTCATCCTAACACCCAATCTCCATCTACTCACTTCTACTTCCGTTCCATTATGATGCAAGGTAGCTCATAATGATGTCTAAGGGCCCTTCTGCTCTTGGCTGACTAATACAAACACAGTTGGTGTATTCCACACAGTGAGCACTGGTGATAATCAAGGGAAGACAACACTTGGCACAGCTTATCTGCAGAGTAATTCCACTTTCATCATTTGTTAGGCACTCTTTGCTATATATGTTATCTCAGACAGCTTTCAGCTTGCACCACCCACAGAGTATAGTTCAGGAGGTGAACCTATATCAGTCAGACACTTTTCAAGCTGTGCTCTGAAATGAAATTAGAGTCAACAAGATGTGAGGATTTCTGGGTGTACACATATGTAGCCATGCTACGAATCTATGTAGGGAAAGTCCTCAAATTGGCTTCCATCTTGCATTCCTCTGTGTTTTTTGGGTTGGGGGTTTTGTGATGCTCTCCCATTGGGGCAGGAGGCCTGTGACACGTTCTGTTTCTTGGTTCAGCTGCCTTGTGGCAGTTTGCAAATGAATTGTAAAACTTCTGCAGGTTAGGGACAGATTTTCTCACCCTAGGTAAATCCCTTACTAAGATAAGACTGCCAGCACCATCGGTTTCCCCTTCATCTCGCTTCTTTCTTCTATTGTAAAACTGTTGGACATGGGAAGTTCAAACACCTTGGCATTTTCTAAGATCCATTTTGGCACTGGATCTCTTAGAAGCTACCACTGTCAATAGCAAGTCACCCACATCCTCTCTGGAGCTCACACTGGTAGTTTTTATCTGGGAGCTGGTGAACACTATACAGGAGGCATGTAGACCATCTGGAGGTTTTCTTTTCCTTGTGTTGAACATTTTTTGGCTTCTCACATGCAAATATTCATAGAATCATAGAATTGTTAGGGTTGCAAAGGCCCTCAAGGGTCATCCAGTTCCAACCCCCCTGCCATGGGCAAAGACACTTCACACTACATCAGGTTGATCACAGCCACATCCAGCCTGGACTTAAAAACCTCCAGGTACGAGGCTTCCACCACCTCCCTGGGCAACCTGTGCCAGTCTCTCAACACCCTCATGGGGAAGAACTTCTTAACATCCAATCTGAATCTACCCATTTCTACTTTTGTTCCATTCCCCTCAGTCCTATCACTCCCTGACATCCTCAAAAGTCCCTCCCCAGCTTTCTTGTAGCCCCCTTCAGATACTGGAAGGCCACAATTAGGTCTCCTGGGAGCCTTCTCCAGATTGAACAACCCCAACTGGGTTGTCCAGCCCAGAGCTGGACACAGTACTCAAGATGTGGCCTAATCACTGCTGAGTACAGGGCAGAATGACTTCCCTGCTCCTGTTGACCACACTGTTCCTCATCCAGGCCAGGATGCCATTGACCTTCTTGGCCACCTGGGCACACTGCTGGCTCATGTTCAGCCTACTATCAACCAGTACCCTCAGGTCCCTTTCTGCCTGGCCACTCTCCAGCCACTCTGACCCCAGCCTGTAACACTGCCTGGGGTTGTTGTGGCCAATGTGTAGAACAGAAGAGCTCCTGTAGAACTTCCAAATGTGAAGATTTGTCTTCGGCATTTTTTACTTCAAACCTTGTTTGTGGCTCTTCCACCTCCACTGCTACTCCAATCCCAATTGTTTCTATCTGTCATGGACAGGACAGGTTAACAAGCTTGTCATGGGTGCTGGCATTTAAATTGCTGTTTTCATCTCTGTCCTCCTGTTTAATAATCGTCTCTCTTACTGATGGGATCTGACATTTCTCTGACTTCTCCTTCCTACCCTTCCCAGAGATGTTTCCAGAACAAAAATAAATAAATCAAAATTAATGATGACATGAATGTGACAGCTTCCCAAACTTGCAACTATTGCCCTCCATTTCCTCCTATTGCTCTAATAACAGAGAAGAGTTTGACGTGGACGTGGGAACAACGTGCTTCTGAAACAGCAGCTTGGACTCAGACAGGGAGTCAGCAAATTTGTTTACAATCTGTTAGGCAGCAGCAGTAAACATTTCAAAGCACTAAGACAATGTCTGAACCTGAACAGGAATTAAAGGTTGTGCCTTTAGGCCTCTCTAAAGATCTACAAGTCAGTCACAACTCAGTTGTCTTTTTGCCAGAAACATGAGAATTGATGGACAATAAGATCAGAGAAAACAAACTGCCACTGCACTGCCTACCAGGACAACTGCCCAGGAAATGCTCTTGCAGAGAGTCTTTAATTCACCTCCTACCATGGCTACACTGATGAATCAGCATTTCAATCATTTGTGCTTTCATTCATTGCAGTCATTTAAACCACCAAAGCAGACCTCCTGAGTGTGGGAGACAAAACAGCACAAAGCAAACATCCACTTATGGGGAAGTCAGGTGATGTTTGAGGGTGTCAGGGAGTGATAGGACTGAGGGGAATGGAGCAAAACTAGGAATGGGTAGATTCAGATTGGATGTTAGGAAGAAGTTCTTCCCCATGAGGGTGGTGAGACACTGGCACAGGTTGCCCAGGGAGGTGGTGGAAGCCTCATGCCTGGAGGTTTTTGCAGCCAGGCTGGATGTGGCTGTGAGGAACCTGCTGTAGTGTGAGGTGTCCCTGCCCTTGGCAGGGGGGTTGGAACTGGCTGATCCTTGAGGTCCCTTCCAACCCTAACAATTCTATGGTTCCAAGTCTTTCTGATGCCCACTCTATTTATTAATCTGGTGGCTTCATATCAGCAGTCAACTAATGCAATAACCTGCCCAGAAGAATGAGTCAGCTCAGAACAGTCAGTTGAGCCTTTAAAAATGTGATTTATTCTAAATGCAACCCAGAGTGTCACCAAGGGGGCATCCCTTTGTTCTCAAAATAGTGTTCCTTTGCAGAGGGGAAACACAGAATCTGCAGTCAGGAGCAACCCTGGACTCGTGCTTGCATAAATGCTGCTCGCTTCTAGTGCCATTAGCTTTTAGTTGGCCTGAATATGCTACAGAAAAGGGCAGCCAGGCTCCCTGGTTCTAAGTTAGGAGAACATCTGTCTTTTCAACTTCCTTTGGCAAAGGAAGCATGAACAATTTTCTGTTATTCCAGAAGGCCTTGAAGCATGAAGAATATGAAGTTGCAATGAACTGGAACTTCCCTGTTCCACTGATGCTGCAGAAAGTGGATTCCTTTTCATTTATTTATTTATTTATTTATTTATTTATTTATTCATCACCTCCTTCCTCTCCTTCCCAGAGAAGGGCAACAAAGCTGGGAGGTTTCAAGCACAGCCCTGTGAGGAGAGGCTGAGGGAGCTGGGGTTGCTTAGCCTGCAGAAGAGGAGTCTCAGGGGAGACCTTATTGCTCTCTACAACTCCCTGAAGGGAGGTTGTAGGCAGGTGGGGGTTGGTCTCTTCTCCCAGGCAACCAGCACCAGAACAAGAGGACACAGTCTCAAGCTGTGCCAGGGGAAGTTTAGGCAGGCTGTTAGGAAGAAATTCTTCATAGAGAGTTTGCAGAATAGAATAGAATAGAATAGAATAGAATAGAATAGAATAGAATAGAATAGACCAGACTAGGTTGGAAAAGGCCTTTGAGATTATCAAGTCCAACCTATCACCCAACACCATCTCATCAATTAAACCATGGCACCAAGTGCCTCATCCAGTCTCTTCCTAAACACCTCCAGGGATGGTGACTCCACCACCTCCCTGGGCAGCACATTCCAATGGGCAATTACTCTTTCTGGGAAAAACTTCTTCCTAACATCCAGCCTAAACCTCTCCTGGTGCAGCTTGAGACTGTGTCCTCTTGTTCTGGTGCTGGTTGCCTGTGAGAAGAGACTAACCAATCTCTCGAGGTCCCTTCCAGCCCCTAACATTCTGTGATAGTTTCAGTGAGGAATTTTAGCATGAAGTTGAACAAGGCAGCAGGGAAAGAGGCAGGATTGTCAGATGTGCAATGAACATGAAGACAGATGATTGTAAGGGAGCATTGAAAAGAGCAACTGGTCACAGTGAAGCAGAGGCAATGACATCCAAACTGCTGGACAATTGCAAAAGACATTTTGGGATCAGCTTCAACTGCTGTAGCACTTCCAACTGCAATATTGAGTTGATCTCAGCATTGTCTGCTTGTATTTGTAAAGGAGTAGCAGCCTGGAGGACAAGAATAAATCCCTGAGTGGAGAGGGATGGCCAGCTGGTCTTTTGTTTCATAGAATCAACCAGGTTGGAAAAGATCTCAGAGATCATCAAGTCCTTCCTATTACTTAAGACCTAACAACTCATGACAACTGAACCATGGCTCCAAGTGCCACATCCAAGCCTTTTTCAACGCCTCCAGAGACAAGGACTTCAGCACCTCCCTGGGCAGCACATTCCTTCCTTCCACCATTACCTTTTCTTCTTTTGATAATTTGGATGGGTTAGGAGGACACTGTGAGGACATTTTCTCCACACCACTTCTCACTGAAGGGTTAAAAGTGGGAACACCACGTTCTGCCAGCTGAGGCTGAGCTGAAGTATTTCAGGTGCTACTGCAACACCTTTGAAATACAGACCTCCAGAAGCAACCGAGGACATTGTTCTTTATGGTGTAACGTTATTGCATGTGACACTTCAGTGACAGAGCTCTTTGATACACTTTTAGCCTATGGCAATATGTTACAGGAAGAGGAATTCACTGACATATCCAGGAAAAGAAAGCCCATGCATAAATATTTGAACTGACAAGGTTGACAAGGTTATTTCATAGCTTTTGTAGCATTATGATAACAATGAGCAAACTGTTACACTGCCTGCAAAAACTTCTGAGGGTAAGCAACTCCTTTTTCTCTCAGGCTCTCACTTCAATGCTAGCTTTTGAATCTTACTCCTCTTTTTCTAGTGAAACAAAATGAGGCATTTTGGAGTTGGATGACTAAATACCCCTCTCTGCAGTGGCTGTATTTTGAGTCCTCTGTGAGGGGGCCAAGCTCCTTCTGGTGATGCACAGTAATAAGACAAGGAACAACAGGTTCAAGCTTGAACCTAGAAGATTTCACCTCGACATGAGGAGAAACTTCTTTACAGAGAGGGTGACAAAGCCCTGGATCAGGCTTCCCAGAGAGGTTGTGAAGTCTCCTTCTCTGGAACCTTTCAAACCCCACCTGGATGCATTCCTGTGTGGACTACCTTGATGCTGCTCTGGCAGAGGGGTTGGACTCGATGATCTCTTGAGGTCCTTTCCAACCTCTAACATGCTGTGATACTGTGATGCAATGTTTGAGCTTTCCAGATTGAATGCTCCAGATACTTCAGTATTCAGTATTCCTAAGGTTGGAAGAGACCTCAAAGATCATCGAGTCCAACCTGTCACCACAGACCACATGACTAGAGTAGGGGAGACACTACTGCCCACTGCAGGCTTGAACTCACGACCTTCCCATTAAGGGTCTGATGCACTACCAAACTGAGCCACCCTGCTCCATTACTTGATCTGTTTTGAATGGCTTCTGCAATACAGGAGTGGAAGCACTGGTGACCTCGAGCCTCAAGCTGCACCAGGGGAAGTTTAGGCTCGAGGTGAGGAGAAAGTTCTTCACCGAGCGAGTCATTCGGCATTGGAATGTGCTGCCCAGGGAGGTGGTGGAGTCACCATCCCTGGAGGCATTCAAGAGGAGATTGGACGTGGCACTTGGTGCCATGGTCTAGTCATGAGGCCTGTGGTGTCAGGTTGAACTCAATGATCTTTGAGGTCTCTTCCAACCTTGGTGATACTGTGATTTTATGTTAAACAGTAGCCAAATAAAAAGGGGGGGGAAAAGAGTTCCATATGGCTCTTCTATGCAATGAAGAATAGTTTGAAGTAAACAATAGAGACATGAGTGCTCAAGGGCAGCTGTTAAGTCTGAGACAGAAGGTTGGGAGAAATTAAGAAACTAATAAACAAGAAACAGAGTGGTTTAGGAATTACAGTTCACTATCTATGAAGCTCTGTGTGCTGTATGTCAGCACAATTTCCAGCAGGCTCTAGAGCTGGGATCTATTTTTCACCCATACATTTACTTAAAGAAATGATCATTCAATGCTGACTGGAACTGAAGCAGAATATACCAATGGTCATCTGATGCTTTACTGTACTCAGCACTGGTTAGTCCACACCTTGAGTCCTGTATCTAGTTCTGGGCCCCTCAGTTTAGGAAAGATGTTGAGATGCTGGAAGGTGTCCAGAGAAGGGTAACAAAGCTGGGGAGGGGTTTGGAGCACAGCCCTGTGAGGAGAGGCTGAGGGAGCTGGGGTTGCTTAGCCTGCGGAAGAGGAGGCTCAGAGGAGGCCTTATTGCTCTATAGTACTACCTGAAGGGAGGTTGTAGCCAGGTGGGGGTTGGTCTCTTCTCCCAGGCAACCAGCACCAGAACAAGAGGACACAGTCTCAAGCTGTGGCAGGGGAGGTTTAGGCTGGATGTTAGGAAGAAATTCTTCCCAGCAAGATAGATTGGCCATTGGAATGTGCTGCCCAGGGAGGTGGTGGAGTCACCATCACTGGAGGTGTTTAGGAAGAGACTTGATGGGGTCCTTCATGCCATGGTTTAGTTGATTAGATGGTGTTGGGTGATAGGTTTGACTCACAGCATCACAGTATCACTAAGGTTGGAAGAGACCTCAAAGATCATCGAGTCCAACCTGTCACCACAGACCTCATGACTAGACCATGGCTCCAAGTGCCACGTCCAATCCCCTCTTGAACACCTCCAGGGATGGTGACTCCAACACCTCCCTGGGCAGCCCTTTCCGAAGAACTTTCTCCTCACCTCTAGCCTAAACTTCCCCTGGTGCAGCTTGAGACTGTGTCCCCTTGTTCTGGTGCTGGTTGCTAGGCTCAATATCTAAAAGTTCTTTCCCAATCTGGTTAATTCCATTCCATTCCATTCCATTCCATTCCATTCCATTCCATTCCATTCCATTCCATTCCATTCCATTCCATTCCATTCATTTTAAGTCCTCCTCAGGTAAGGATTGGAAGTGGATACTTTCATGGATAGCAATGGTGAATGGGATTTTGATTAAGTTACTGCAGCAAACACACTTAAAAGAGTGATAAGAAAGAGCACTGTAGTAAAAATCTGTTCATAGGCAATTCAAATGGTAGCAGCACCAAAAATTCCCTCCAAGGATCTGTTGAGTGTCAGGATGTCCATGTTCTGCAGTATTTGTCAGAATCACAGAATATTAGGGGTTGGAAGGGACCTCCAGAGATCATCAGATCCAACCCTCCTGCCGAAGCAGGAACAACTAGGGCGTGATGCACAGGAACGCATCTAGGTGGGTTCTGAAAGTCTCCAGAGAAGGAGACTCAGGGCAGATTTTATTATGGGACTTCAGTACCCACTAGGGCTGAAAAGTGATGAACAGGAATTATGATTCAGATGGCAGTCATCAAGGTAGTCTTTCATCTTATTATTGTTCTCATGTAATGAAGTGTTTGCTGGTATGGACCACAGGATCACAGCATGCCAGGGGTTGGAAGGGACCCAAAGAGTCCATCAAGTCCAAGCTCCCTGCCAGAGCAGAACCATAGAATCTAGCTCAGGTCACAGAGGAACACATCCAGATGGGCCTTGAAAGTCTCCAGAGAAGGAGACTCCATAACCTCTCTGGGGAGCTGGATGACAACGGGAGGATCCCTTCCACATTAACTGAAGCAGCAGTAACCAGCACAGGATCCAAGGAGTCATATGAACCTATGGGAGCTGAACTTTGAGAAGGGTCCAGGGAGTCATATGAATGTATGGGAGCTGAACTTTGAGAAGGATCCAGGGAGTCATATGAACCTATGTGAGCTGAACTTTGAGAAGGATCCAGGGAGTCATATGAATGTATGGCAGCTGAACTTTGAGAAAGAACCAAGGAGTCATATGAACGTATGGGAGCTGAACTTTGAGAAGGATCCAGGGAGTCATATGAATGTATGGGAGCTGAACTTTGAGAAGGATCCAGGGAGTCATACGAACCTATGTGAGCTGAACTTTGAGAAGGATCCAGGGAGTCATATGAATGTATGGCAGCTGAACTTTGAGAAGGATCCAGGGAGTCATATGAACCTATGGCAGCTGAACTTTGAGAAAGAACCAAGGAGTCATATGAACCTATGGGAGCTGAACTTTGAGAAGGATCCAGGGAGTCATACGAACCTATGGAAACTGAACTTTGAGAAGGATCCAGGGAGTCATATGAATGTATGGGAGCCGAACTTTGAGAAAGAACCAAGGAGTCATACGAACCTATGGGAGCTGAAGTTTGAGAAGGATCCAGGGAGTCATATGAATGTATGGGAGCTGAACTTTGAGAAAGAACCAAGGAGTCATATGAATGTATGGGAGCTGAACTTTGAGAAGGATCCAGGGAGTCATACGAACCTATGGAAACTGAACTTTGAGAAGGATCCAGGGAGTCATATGAATGTATGGGAGCCGAACTTTGAGAAAGAACCAAGGAGTCATACGAACCTATGGGAGCTGAAGTTTGAGAAGGATCCAGGGAGTCATATGAATGTATGGGAGCTGAACTTTGAGAAAGAACCAAGGAGTCATATGAATGTATGGGAGCTGAACTTTGAGAAGGATCCAGGGAGTCATACGAACCTATGGAAACTGAACTTTGAGAAGGATCCAGGAGTCATATGAATGTATGGGAGCTGAACTTTGAGAAGGATCCAAGGAGTCATATAAATGTATTAACTGAAGCATCAGCAACTAGCACAGGATCCAGGGAGTCACATGAATCTATGGGAGCTGAACTTTGAGAAGGATCCAGGGAGTCATAGGAATGTATGGCAGCTGAACTTTGAGAAGGATCCAGGGAGTCATAGGAATATATGGCAGCTGAACTTTGAGAAGGAACCAAGGAGTCATATGAACCTATGGGAGCTGAACTTTGAGAAGGATCCAAAGAGTCATATGAACCTATGGGAGCTGAACTTTGAGAAGGAACCAAGGAGTCATATGAATGTATGGCAGCTGAACTTTGAGAAGGAACCAAGGAGTCACATGAATGTATGGGAGCTGAACTTTGAGAAGGATCCAGGGAGTCATATGAATGTATTATCTGAAGCAGCAGTAACTAGCACAGGAGCCAAGGAGTCACATGAATCTATTGGAGCTGAACTTTGAGAAGGATCCAGGGAGTCATATGAATGTATGGCAGCTGAACTTTGAGAAGGATCCAGGGAGTCATATGAATGTATGGCAGCTGAACTTTGAGAAGGATCTAGGAAGTCATATGAATCTATAGGAGCTGAACTTTGAGAAGGATCCAAGGAGTCATATGAATGTAAGGTAGCTGAAGCTTTAGAAGTTATTCCTCCTTTCTTCTTTGGCCACCAACTCTTTACAAACATCAGGGTAATTCTATCATGAGGGTTCAAATCTTATCTCATTTCTTCAATGGAATCCACTGAATGTTTTCAGTTTTCTTTGCAATGGACATTATGACACATCCTCTGAACAGCTACCACCTAGGTTAGCACTAGGACACAACTGACAGCCATCTGTTCAGCAGAGCAGTCTTGATCTGGAAACTTTATTTCATGAGGGTTTGGTGGTTGTTTTTTTTCCTTTCAGACAGAGAAAGTCTAGAATTATAGGTGCACAATTTGAAGTGCAAGCAAGTGCCTTGGCACATGATAATCTTTCAGCTTTTGCCAGAGCTGTGATTTTCAGATGTACAGAGCCATAACCTTAGGAACAAAATGGAGCATCTGTAGCAACCCTTTTTAAAATCACAGTCTACCTGGGCAAAGCAGTCATATGCTCATATAGGAAATACCATTCTCTTGAGTAATTTTCATATGTAAAACTGTGCCTGGCAGCCTGGCAGGTTCTGTGAGAAGCTTTGGTGCAAAGGACATCCCCAGTACAAGGCTTCATAAAGTCAGCACATTCTTTCTCTGTCTAGTATGTTGAATTCTTTTACCTCTTTCATGATAACTGGGAAATAGTTTGTCATTCAATCCCTTCATAGACTATATATAGTTGGTTGGGTGGTGTTGGATGATAGGTTGGACACAATGATCTTGAAGGTCTCTTCCAACTTGGTCTATTCTATTCTATTCTATTCTATTCTATTCTATTCTATTCTGTTCTGTTCTGTTCTGTTCTGTTCTATTCCATTCTATATATATGGTTGGAAGAGACCTCAAAGATCATTCAATCCAAACTTTGACCCAATACTGAAGGGTCAACATTAAACCATGTCCACAGATGCCAGCTCCATGGGCTGCTTGAACACCCCCCGGGGCTGTGACTCTGCCCCTGCCCTGGGCAGATCATTCCAGCATTTGAGAACCCTTCCAGTGGATAAGTATTTACTAATATCCAGCCTAAACTTCCCCTGGTGCACCTTGAAACTCTTTCCTCTGGTCCTGTTGCTTGCCATCAAAGTGAAGAGCCTTCCTCCTCCACACTTCAACCTCCTTTCAGGCCGTTGCAGAGAATGATAAAGTCTCCCTTCAGCTTCCCCTTCTTCAGACTGAACAATCCCAGCTCCCTCAGATACTTCTGCTCTAAGTTACTACCCAAAATCAGATGAAAATGAGGGCTGAGACAATGGCTGCTAAAACTGAGAATGATTTTTAGTTGACTACAGAGGATACAAGGTAATTAACTGAGATATTTGCCCCAAGGGCAGTGGAGCTGCCGAGGTATTGCCAGATGGTCTCTGGGAGCTCTTACCAGCCTTGCTACACATTCATACTCTCCAAAGGATGTCATCACCTTGGGCTGCTATCCAGCAGCACGTGTGGGAGAATCACTTTGTGCTCTATTGAAGCAGGGAACACTACAGAAACAGCAGAAGTATTTGGCAAAGCTATGCTGCGATGTCCGAAGGGTGAAAGCTGTGAACATTTGACATGTTTGCTAAATAAGTCTCCTCTTGTCCAAGGCACTTAGAAAACCTGCCAACTGCCACAGCATACATGGCACAGAGGCTTCAAAGACACCAGTAGTGTTCATCTTTCACTAAGCATGGAGGCATCTGTAATTTGCCCAGTGAAAAATGACGTAGGAGAGTGTTTGCCCTTCACCTGTGGTACAACAGCATTTCGGGGGATCTGCTTTGATTCAGCAATCTTCTGACTCAATTATTCACAAGTCTGTGGGAGCTAAACCTTACACACAGACTTCTGATTATCTTGAGGTGTTCTATTTCTTCACAGTAGCATTCTAAAGAAAAGAAATGCATTTGCATCTTGAGAAGCTGGGCTAAATTTCATAGTTATCTGTGATGCTATGATACAAAAGCATTTAGAATACTAAATACATTTCAAACTGTGTGAAACTACAATGATTTCTCTTCAGCTTAGCAAAGAATATGTATTTTATGTTATTGTAGCAACTAGACTTGGTGGCTCAAGGCCTCATCCAACCTGGCCTTGAATGCCCCCGGGGAGGAGGCATCCACATCCTCCCTGGGCAACCTCTTCCAGCGTCTCACCACCCTTGTACTAAAGAACTTCTTCCTAAGATCCAACCTAAATCTACTCTCCCCCAGCTCCAAACCATTCCCCCTTGTCCTATTGCTAGACAATTGTATGAAAAGTCCCTCTTCAACCTTCATTTAGGTTCCCTTCAGGTACTGGAATCATAGAATCATAGAACTGTCAGGGTAGGAAGGGACCTCAAGGATCATCCAGTTCCAAACCCCCTGCCTGCAGGGACACCTCACACTACAGCAGGGTACTAACAGCCACATCCAACCTGGATGCAAAAAGCTCCAAGCATGAGGCTTCCACCGCCTCCTTGGACAACCTGTGCCAGTGTCTCACCATCCTCATGGGGAAGAATTTCCTAACATCCAATCTCAATCTACCCATTTCTTGGTTTGTTCCATTCCCCCCAGTCCTATCACTCCCTGACACCCTCTAAAGTCCCTCCCCAGCTTTCTTGTAGCCCCTTTCAGATACTGGGAAGCCACAATAAGATCTCCTTGGAGCCTTCCCTTCTCCAGACTGAACAGCCCCAACTCCCTCAGTCTGTCCTCATAACAGAGCAGCTCCAGCCCTCTGTTCATCCTCATGGCCCTTCTCTGGACAGGCTTCAGCACCTCCAGATCCTTCCTGTAATAGAGGCTCCAGACCTGGAAACTGTACTCCAGGTGAGGTCTCACTAGAGCAGAAGGCAGCTGTAAGATCCCCCTGGAGTCTTCTCTTCCCCAGGCTGAACAACCCCAGCTCCCTCAGCCTGTCCTATTTACCATAATGAGAGAACAATACCTGAAAATAAAATGTGATCATTCAAACAGATTGTAATGAAGTAGTGATTGAAGTGATTATAAATAGAACATTAAGGAGCTGGTGTGGTTTTTTTCCTGTGAATGAGCTCTCTGAGGAATTTTGTCGTTACCAGGACAGATTTGTTGCATGCATCATAAATGCAAACCCAAGTTCTAGTTTGTAGGAAACTAATAGAGTTGTGCAATAAAGCCAGTGTAATGTATGGTTTATCTCATGGAGGATACAGTACTTTGTCTCCTAATTTTATTAGGGTTTAGTTTTTTACTCATAGGAGTAACGAAACTGATTGCAAAACCTATTCAAAGGATTTGTCTTTATCTAACAACCACTAACTGGAAAAAAAGTAATAAATACACTGTCTATCCTTCAAACTCTCTGTGAGTTGTTAAAGCCTCCTGCACCATATTCTTTCACTCAAACACTGTAGGTTTTTATTTCTGTTATAATGACACTTGTTTTATGAGTACTTTGATATACAGAGAATAGAACAGAATAGAATAGGAAGGAATTCAATGTAATGGAGTGGAATGGAATGGAATGGAGTGGAATGGAATGGAATGGAATGGAATGGAATAGAATAGAATAGAATAGAATAGAATAGAATAGAATAGAATAGAATAGAATAGAATAGAATAGAATAGAATAGAATAGAATAGCTACTGAGCTGCTATCTGCTGAAACACTCAAACTCTGTAGGGTTTCTCATTTATGCTGAGATGACTTCATATCCCTCTGACAACACAAAGTGGACACATCTTATGTGTATTCATTTTTGAGCTTCTTATCATTGGCAGGCTGCTGTAAATTTACCTTGAGTCCTCTGTCCAGTTCTGGGCTCCTCAGTTTAGGAAAGATGTTGAGTTGCTGGAAGGTGTTCAGAGAAAGACAACAAAGCTGGGGAGAGGTTTGGAGCACAGCCTTATGAGGAGAGGCTGAGGGAGCTGGGGTTGCTTAGCCTGGAGAAGAGGAGGCTCAGGGGAGACCTTGCTGTCTACAACTCCCTGAAGGGAGGTTATAGCCAGGCAACCAGTATCAGAACAAGAGGACACAGTCTCAAGCTGTGCCAGGGGAGGTTTAGGCTAGATGTTAGGAAGAAATTCTTCCCAGAAAGAGAGACTGGCCATTGGAATGTGCTGCCCAGGGAGGTGGTGGAGTCATCATCACTGGAAGTGTTTAAAAAGAGCCTAGAAGAGGCACTTAGCCTGGATCTTAGGCAGAAGTTCTTCAGTCTGAGGATGGTGAGGCTCTGGAATAGGTTGCCAGGGAGGTTGCGGTTATCTCGTTCCTGGGGTTATTCAAGGCCAGGTTGGATGAGGCCTTGAGCAGCCAAGTCTAGTTGCAAGGTGTCCCTGCTCATGGCAGGGAGCTTGGAGTAGATGATCTGTAAGGTCCCTTCTAACCCAAGCCATGCTGTGATTCTATGATTCAATGATCTCTTTGCTGCATAAGGCCTTGCAGTATGTTGAACTTAGAGCAGTTATAAGCTGCACATCAGTTAGCAGACGTGGATGTAAGGAGTCTAATGTACAAAACAGTGTAAGATTGAAAATTGATTTTAGAATAATTGAGGTTTTTAGCTTGGGCAAACATTCTGGCACTGCCAGACCTCTTCAGCAGCTTTTTATTATCTCTTCAGCTATATAAAATTTCTGCTGCAGAGCAAATATACTTCATGCTCTCTCAATAACTTCCTCCAGCATGCATGGAAAAAAAAAACCCCACCCAACATGTGAATGATTGATTACTTCAGGCTCCTGTTGCATGATTTCTGACCAGTTTTTGAGAGACTGAGTGCTTTTTGATGTTCCTGTTACTTAGAGCTCTGGGCAGTACCCGTCACTGTCATCGAGAAGATGGATGGTTGTAGCTGCTGGTATGTCTACTGCTAGCAGTTTCAAAGAGTCACTAATATAAATGTTATATGGTTTATTGCTTCATGGAAAAATGAGCCTCTTAATGTAGCATGGCTCTGGTTATTCTTCATTACCTGAAACACTGTGGTAGAGCTCGTGTCTCTAATGAGAGTTACAGATTCAGTGCAGAGTGTACAAAATATAATTATCGCTGTTTCTAGACTATAAAAGTCTCTGATTCATCATGTGCAAAAATATTCAAGCAGCATTAAGAAACTTCATTCTTACTTATTACACTGGCTGGTGCAGTACAACTCCCTGGTGAGGCTACACCTGCAATACTGTGTCCAGTTTTGGGCTCCCCACTTCGAGACGGACAGGGACCTGCTGGAGAGAGTCAGAGAGCCATGAGAATGATCAGGGGATTTGAGCATCTCCCCTATGAAGAGAGACTGAGAGCCCTGGGGCTGTTTAGTCTGGAGAAGAGAAAACTGAGAGGGAATTTAATAAATGTCTATAAATGTCTGAGGGCTGGGGGGTCAAGAGGGAGGGGACAGGCTCTGCTTGGTTGCTTTCTATAATAGGGCAAGGGGCAGTGGATAGAAACAGCACAGGAGGTTCCACCTCAACACGAGGAGGAACTTCTTCACTGTGAAGGTCACAGAGCACTGGAACAGGCTGCCCAGAAGAGTCGTGGAGTCTCCTTGTCTGGAAACATTCAAGACCCACATGGATATGTTCCTGTGTGACCTGTGCTGGAATCTATGGTCCTACTCTGGCAGGGGGATTGGACTTGATGATCACTGGAGGTCCCTTCCAACCCCTAACATCCTGTGGTTCTGTGACTGCACGGAAAACTACACAATATAAAGGAAGGAACCATAAGTCTTCCCGTTTCAGTAGGTCTTTTGTGAAATATTTGGTCATGAATACCATGGTCTAGTCATGAGGTCTGTGGTGACAGGTTGGACTTGATGATCTTTGAGGTCTCTTCCAACCTTGGTGATACTGTGATACTGTGAATGAAGGTGATGGTCTGCATGGCAGAGTTTTATGTCCAAACATAAATACTGTCTATTTTGCTCTCTTTGTTTCTATATATAGACATGTGCAACTGAAGGTAGCTAATGCATCCTGATTTTCCAGCAATGTGGTAAAAAGAGCCTGCACATCAAAACTTAAATATCTACTTGAGGTACACAGACTGTGGATGACTAGGGAAAAATAGATGAAATTTGGTTCACTGCTTCAGCTGGTAGCTTGCTATTTGGACCTGGCTTTTCCTGCATGATACTGTATTTGTTCAGGAATCTGACTGTGCATATCTATGTGCCACACACCAGGACTGCTTCTCAAATGAGGATAAATAACTTCCCCATGAGGGTGGTGAGACACTGGCACAAGTTGCCCAGGGAGGTGGTGGAAGCCTTGTCTCTGGAGGTTTTGAAGGTCAGGCTGGATGTGGCTGTGTGCAACCTGCTGTAGTGTGAGGTGTCCCTGCCCATGGCAGGGGGATTGGAACTAGATGATCTTCAAGGTCCATTCCAACCCTAACAATTCCATGATTCTATAATCAGCAAGTTCTAGAGTTACAGTTAAAATTATGGCATTGTCATAGACTTCTAGGGAAAATCTTGAGGCCTTAGTATCTTGGCATATTTTCATAGTAAAGGGATATCAGCAAAAGGTAGAAAAGTCTTCCAGAAGCTCCAGGAGTATTTTGGCAAATGCATTTTAATTTGAAATGTATGTGCCCATTTTGAACTGCATGTGACACCAACTTCCACACCTTCAAACGTGGGTAGGAGCTTTTTGGAAGGATTATAACATATAGAGCTTTAAATGTTTAGAATCACCTTCAGGTTTAGTTGGGTTTCACAGATTCAGCTTCAGGGGTTTGGTTGGGTTTATTTTCCCCACTTAGATTAGTCTTAGTCTTTAAGAGATGTTCTGCTCTAATTGCTCTAGCTAATCTCTGAAATGAAAAGCTGTGTAAAAACCATATATGCTCAGTCTGCCTGACTGTGGTGTTAGTTTCTGCAGAAGTATATTGAGATTAACTCCCAGGTCTGCTCCATTGCTAAAGAAAAGTGAGTGGGTTAAAAAAACTTTTACCACATAAAGCTAAATGTCTCACTTTTCATAGAATCATAGAATCAATAAGGTTGGAAAAGACCTCAGAGATCAGCAAGTCCAACCTGTCACCCAACACCTCACGGCTAACTAAACCATGGCTCAAAGTGTGACATCCAGTTCCTTTTTGAACACCTCCAAGGATGGTGACTCCACCACCTCCCTGAGCAGCACATTCCAGTGGCCAATTACTCATTCTAGGAAGAACTTTCTCCTCACCTCCAGCCTAAACTTCCCCTGTCACAGCTTGAGACTGTGTCCTCTTGTTCTGGTGCTGGTTGCCTGGGAGAAGAGACCAACCCCCACCTGGCTACAACCTCCCTTCAGGTAGTTGTAGAGAGCAAGAAGGTCTCCCCTGAGCCTCCTCTTCTCCAGGCTCAGAGTTAAATTTCCTCTAAGTTGTATAAATTTCCCTTAAGTTGTGTAAAATAAACTGGGTAAACAAACCAAAAAAGCTTTAGTGACTTGAGGGCCTGTAATAAGGGAGGTATGGAGAAGGCTCTCTGCTCAGTAACTAGAGGAACCTAGTAGTTGGGAAAGGAAAAGACCACACACAAGTTTATCAATTAATAATAATGATGGTAATGATGATGATAATAATGATGATAGTCACAATGATGATGATGATGATGACACTAATGATGATGATGATGATGATAAATAACAATAATAATAATAAGTGATTTGCCATTGGAATGTGCTGCCCAGGGAGGTGGTGGAGTCACCATCACTGGAGGTGTTTAGGAAGAGACTGGATAGGGTGCTTTGTGCCATGGTTTAGTTGATTAGATGGTGTTGGGTGATAGGTTGGACTTGATGATCTCAAAGGTCTTTTCCAACCTGGTTCATTCCATTCCATTCCATTCCATTCCATTCCATTCCATTCCATTCCATTCCATTCCATTCCATTCCATTCCATTCCATTCTATTCTATTCTATTCTATTCTATTCTATTCTATTCTATTCTATTCCATTCTATTCCATTCCATTCTATTCTATTCCATTCCATTCCATTCCATTCCATTCCATTCCATTCCATTCCATTCCATTCCATTCCATTCCATTCTTAAATAATTATATTAATAATAATAATAGTAAATAATGCTTAGATGAATATTTATATTGCACTAGAGATAGGACTCAGACCTTAGCCAATCCTTGCTAAGCTGAGTGAAATTACCACTAGTTTTTATTGCCCTGCTTTCTCCTTCTCTCTCCTGCCAACTGATCGATGAATTACTGCAGGAAATGACAAATGGCTTATTGGAAAGGGTAGTTTGAGACCTACTCAGAGTGTTCTGTAATTTGGTAATGGATTTGCTGTCTGTGTAGACAGGTACTAAATGTGTCCAACATCGTGCATCCGCTGTGTCACTTGCAGCGGCCGAAGTTAAGTGACATACAGATGTTGTAACTTCTTTTCTGAGCCTTTCAATATCTATTAAAAATAGGTAAGGAGCACAGCATGGCTTTTAAGGCATTGAAATCAAACAAATATAGCTGTGTTCAACTGAAAAATCTGTGTGAATATGCTCTGAAGCTTTTCGTTCCTCAGGCAGGCAGTACGTTTGCTACAGGGCTGTGGTGACTCGTTGCAGTCTGTCAGTAGCATCAGTTATTTGTTCACAAATCTTTTGTTTTTCCTGGCATCAGGGTCACAATTTCATGGGTGGAACACAAAGGTAACATTTAATTCATTTATTATTATTTATGATCTTTTTTTTTTTAATCTAGAAATAAGCTCTTCCTAAGATTGGAAAGATGCTCTGTGGCCAGAATAGCACTGACCATAGAATGGTTTGGTTGTAGACAGGTGGGGGTTGCCCAGGCAAGAAGTCAGCATGGTGATTCAGTCTCTCCCAGAGATACTGAGGGAGCTGGGGTTGCTTAGCCTGGAGAAGAGGAGGCTCAGGGGAGACTTCACTGCTTTCTACAACTACCAGAAAGGAGGTTGTAGCCAGGTGGGGATTGGTCTCTTCTCCGAGGCAACCAGCACCAGAACAAGAGGACACAGCCTCTAGCTGTGCCAGGGGAAGTTTAGGCTGGAGTTGAGGAGACAGTCCTTCTCAGAAAGAGTAATTAGCCATTGGAATGTGCTGCCCAGGGAGTCAGCATCACTGGAGGGGTTCAGGAAAGGCTTGGATGTGGCACTTGGTGCTATGGTTTAGTTGTCATGAGGTGTTACGTATTAGGTATCAGGTTAGACTTGATCTCTGAGGCCTTTTCCAACCTGCTTGTTTCTGATTCTATGGGAGGGCTAAGCATATTTTGCATTAACCTCATTGAAGCCAGTGAAATTCCTTCTGCTTGTATCAGGTACAAAAAAAACCCCTCTATTTCAGCAGGAAGAAATGATCATGAATGATTGCACTGCTTGTTAAATGGATGGAGGGCTTACACCCAAACTAACAGAAGAGTGCTAAATCACTGAAAGAGAGCATGCCTTGAGGGTCTCTCTCTACTTTAATCTGATGAATAAATCATGCAAGCATATGCACCTGCCTAGATTCTCAAAGTCTGCAGTGAAAGAGCAGCCAGGGTACACGTGGGGAGGGAGGGGGAGTTACAAAACAAAACAGAAACCTTAGCGATTTGTCACTCGGATCTGTTCATTCATCCCTAATTACCACAGAAACCACTTGACTGGTGTTGCTGATACTTGCATCACAAAGCACTATAGAAGGGGTTTATGTAACAGCCTAATAAATGACAATTTCCAAGTGAAATTGGCTCCTTTTCTTTCTTTCTATTTTTTTTTTCCCCTCCTGTAAGCAGAAAAAAAATGCAAATTCAGATAATATATCTATAGAATGAAGTCACTTCACAGATGTGTTAAATCAAATTAAGAGCACTTTTATAATATTGAGCAAATGGCAGCTGTACAGAGCTGCTCATTTGTGAGCCTCATCTATTATAGTTAATTTTGCTGACTTCAAGTACTTCATTTACATTTGTTAAACTAGCTAAATAATGTAAGAGGCGGTACAAATGGTATGTTTGTTCAGACTGGGATTTATCATCTCGCTCAGGATGCAAGTGTTTTGCCCACTGTGGCATTTATTTCCTTCTTGTCTTGACAGCTTCAGTCAGGGAAATGGCATCCTGGCCTGGATCAGGAATAGTGTGGCCAGCAGGAGCAGGGAAGTCATTCTGCCCTGTGCTCAGCACTGGTTAGGCCATACCTTGAGTCTTGTGTCCTGTTCTGGGCTCCTCAATTTAGAGAAGGACATTGAGACATCTGAACATGTCCAGAGAAGGGCAACAAAGTTGGGGAGGGGTTTGGAGCTCAAGCCCTGTGAGGAGAGGCTGAGGGAGCTGGAGCTGCTTAGCCTGGAGAAGAGGAGGCTCAGGGGAGACCTTATTGCTGTCGACAGCTACCTGAAGGGAGATTGTAGCTAGGTGGGGATTGATCTCTTCTCCCAGGCAATCATCACCAGAACAAGAGGACACAATCTCAAAATGTGCCAGGGGAAGTTTAGGCTGGAGGTGAGGAGAAAGTTCTTCATAGAAAGAGTAATTGGCCATTGGAATGTGCTGCCCAGGGAGGTGGTGGAGTCAGCATCCTTGGAGGTGTTCAAAAAGGAATTGGATGTGGCACTTGGAGCCATGGTTTAGTTAGCCGTGAGGTGTTGGGTGACAGGTGGGACTTGGTGATCTCTGAGATCTTTTCCAACCTTATTGATTCTATGATTCTATGAAAAGTGAGACATTTAGCTTTATGTGGCAAGCAGCACCAGAACAAGAGGACACAGTCTGAAGCTGCACCAGGGGAGGTTTAGGCTGGATGTTAGAAAGAAGTTCTTCCCAGAAAGAGAGATTGGCCATTGGAATGTGCTGCCCAGGGAGGTGGTGGAGTCACCATCACTGGAGGTGTTTAGGAAGAGACTGGATGGGGTGCTTGGTGCCATGGTTTAGTTGATTAGATGGTGTTGGTTGATAGGTTGGACTTGATGATCTCAAAGGTCTTTTCCAACCTGGTTAATTCTATTCTATTCTAAATGGAATTGCTGTAACATACTTTCTGATACATTTTAGGGCTGGAATCTAGTTTGTTTTTTGTTGTTTGTTTTTTTTTTTCCTTTTGAAAGGGCAATCAGATTGTGGTAACAAAACCCCACCAAGAGAGCACAGAAGATGCAAGAAAGTACAAAGGTGAGGTAAGTGTTTTGTGTCCTGGTGTCCTGGACCTCAGAAATGAGCACAGCTTCTTGATCCTGGTATCCTGGGGTACATTAAGAAAGGTGTATTCAGCAGGTCTGGTGAGGTTCTCCTCCCACTCTACTGTGACACAAGGTTCTCCTACTCCTCTACTCTGCCCTAGTGAGACTACATCTAGATTACTGTGTTCTGCTTTGGGCTTCCCAGCTCAAGAGGACAGAGAGCTATGAGTATGATCTGGGGACACTAACACTTCTCCTGTGAAGAGAGACTGATAAACCTGGGGCTGTTGAGTTTGAGAAGAGAAGGTTGAGAGGGGATCTGATCAATGTCTATAAATATCTGAGGGGTGAGTGTTAAAATTAAGGTGTCAGGCTCTTCTTGGTGGTGCCCAGTGATAGGACTAATGTTTGACTGTTTTGGGGGGGATTCAACAAATAATTCACATGCATGGTAGTAAAATAGATCTTTTATGGGTAAGAAAAGCTCACAGGGTCAATATAGGGTATGAGAATGAGAAAATGTGAGTTCTGAAGATTTCTTGCACTTTCCTATTTTAGTTTGCAAGTTTTACTTATCAAATTACAGTCTTCCATGCTATGACTGGTATTTTAAATCCTGGTGAAGTGCTTACAGTGCAGCAAGGCTGTTATGGATCCTGTCTGGACATTTGAAGATCATCCTGACTATAAACATAAAACAACAATACTGCTCATGTTGACAAACCTATGCCTGAAGTCATACCAGATAGTTTGAAATGGCCCAATTAGTGTTGTTCTTGACTTCAAAATGGTTCTATTAGTGACATGAATGCTCTTTGTACTTTTGTTGATGTATACAAATTGTAGGAATACAAATTGTGGCAAACTTATTGCCCCCAAGAACATCAGAGCTATGTGGTGATTTTTTTCCCCTGAAGCTTAGGCACCTGCTTGTCTCATCTTTGATTCCACACAGAGCATCCCCCTGTCTTTGAACAACCCTTATGCTGCCATAAGAAGGTTTATGTCTAGAATAAGGCAGGAAAAAGGTAATTGGTGATTTCAGAATACATTTTCAGCTCTTACTTTGAAGGACAGTACAGAAGGCCAGCTCCACTAACAGCTAAATTTAAGCAGCACTCAGGATTCTGAATATTCTTTCAGAGATGCTGCTGGAGTTCACTACCCACCAAAAAAAAAACCCAAGAAAGGCACAGTCAGGAATACACACACAGGAGAAAGCTGAACAAAGAAAGAGAGCAGAACAAAAGATACAGAAAGATAAGATGATATCTCCAAGACATGTTGATGCCATCCTTTCACACAAATGCATCTGCATGCTCTGTTTGATTCATCTGTTGTGAAAAGCAGCCCTCTGGAAGTTGCACTGGTATAAAAAGTATAGGAATGTTCATTTCAGGTGGCAGTGAGAGATAAGGAAGAAAAGATAATCCCTCAGACAAAGAAGAATGGCATAGTTTCAATGTTTGTATTAAGTAAGGGAAACTGATGTCATCTAAAATACAAAAGGGTGGTTAAAACTCCACAAAAAGTAATACATTCTAATCAAGAATTATAATCTATGTCAAAACAGGTCTGTCAGGGTAGATCCCAGGCAATGGTTTTCTTCTCTTTATCATAATTGTGTCAATTTATGTTTTCCCATAAAAGTTGTCCCTTTGTTGATGAGATACAGAGGGTTTTTATAACCATACTTTACTTCATGAATAGGAATAAGCTATGTTTGTTTTCTTAGAGTCACAGAATTGGTGAGGTTGGTTGTCAAAAACCTTTAAGATCATCAAGTCTAACCATTAACCCAGCACAGCCAGGTCACCACTAAACCAAGTCCCTCAGCACCACATCTGGAATGGAATGGAATGGAATGGAACAGAACGGAACGGAACAGAACAGAACAGAGTAGAGTAGAGTAGAGTAGAGTAGAGTAGAATAGAATAGAATAGAATAGAATAGAATAGAATAGAATAGAATAGAATAGAATAGAATAGAATAGAATAGAATAGAATAGAATAGAATAGAAATAGAAATAGAAATAGAATAGAATACAATAGAATTAACCAGGTTGGAAAAGACCTTTGAGATCATCGAGTCCAACCTATCACCCAACACCATCTAATCAACTAAACCATGGCACAAAGCACCCAATCCAGTCTCTTCTTAAACCTAAGGTTCACCTAAGGTTCCAAAGTCCATACTCTAGAGGTGATAAAATATGACTGATTAAAAAAAGGAAGAAAACAAAAAGTCACAGATGCAAAGCATTGAAATAGGAAAGGAATTAAGATTCAAAGAGGGGCAGCAGGGACTCTGAAACAGGAGAGAAGAGTCCTGGGAGGATTGGACTTGATGATCTCAAAGGTCTCTTCCAACCTGGTCTGGTCTGGTCCATTCCATTCCATTCCATTCCATTCCATTCCATTCCATTCCATTCCATTCCATTCCATTCCATTCCATTCCATTCCATTCCAAATATCTATTACATGTTGGGGATCTGGCTTAGGCCCTGCATTGAAATCTGCAGAACACAGTGAGAGGAGACTGCTAAAGTGTTTAAAGTGGTAGACCTTGGGGACTAAGGAAATGTGAATCATCTATCCTCCTGAGTATCTAGCAACAGTGGCAAAAACATTATGATTCTTCATAGAAAGAGAGAATGGCCATTGGAATGTGCTGCCCAGGCAGGTGGTGGAGTCACCATCACTGGAGGTGTTTAGGAAGAGACTGGATGAGGCACTTGGTGCCATGGTTTAATTGATTAGATGGTGTTGGGTGATAGGTTGGATTTGATGATCTCGAAGATCTTTTCCAACCTGGTTAATTCTATTCTATTCTATTCTATTCTATTCTATTCTATTCTATTCTATTCTTCTATTCTATTCTATTCTATTCTATTCTATTCTATTCTGTTCTATTCTATTCTATTCTGTTCTATTCCTCTATGGTTCTATGATACAGTAAGTGGTTTTGGTTCTTGTTTGCTCCACTGCATATTTTGTCGTAACTTAATTTAAGAGTGGTTTAAATTTAATTATTGGTTAGAGATATTCTGTGAGTGAATTGAGTTGTTTTCTTCTGTATAAAAAAAAGAAAGAGAGAAATTGGTCTCATTAATTGTGTTTGAATGGTATTTGGCTTATATGATCACTTTTTGATTCCATGCTGTTCAGAATCATGTCTTGTTAAGCATGCTGGGTACTGTTACTCAAATGAAGATGAAGAAATATAAATAGGTTGCAAACAAATGTAAGACATCCTTTAAATGAATAATTATTCTGTGCCTTCTATGGAAAGCTGTGCAGTTTACAGTCAGCAGCAGGCTGAATCTGATTTCAGCATGGATTTTCTGGAGATGACTGAGATATGTTTCCTGTTTTCAAGAGCTGAACTCTTAAGCACCATGGAGAGCAAAAGGAGGAGCAAAGAGCAAGTTTCAGAGTGACTGAGATATGTTTCTTGTTTTCAGGAGCTGAACTCTTAAATGCTGTGGAGAGAAAAGGAGAAGTGAAGAGCTAATTTCAGAGTTGTCTCTCCTTTCAGTGTCAAGGGGAGCTCTTGTCTCCCCACAATGTGTGAGAAAACTGAATCAAATCTGTTTATCAAGACCATAAAATAGACATGCATCTTGATTGCTTTACTGATGTGGCTGGGATGGAGTTCACTTGCTTCACAGCACCCCATATGGTGCTGTGTTTTGATTTATGGTGAAAACACACCAGTTTTATGACTGCTACTGAGCAGTACTTGCATAGCAACGGGGCCTTCTCTTTCAGAGAATCATAGAATCATTTTGGTTGCAAGACACATTTCAGATCATCAACTTCAACCATTATCCACTACCAAATCACCACTGACCCCTGTTCTTCAGCATCAAATCTAGAAGTCTTTGAAATCTCTTCATAGGAGAATTCTCTACTTCTCTGGGCAGTTGCAGCCTGTTCCAGTGCTTAACAACCCATTTAATTAATTGAATCCTAATATCCAACCTAAGCCTCCCCTCTCACCACTTGAGGTTGTTTCCTATTGTCCTATTGATTGTTGTGTGTGGTTGATTCTATGATTCTATGAATAGAGGTTGGAAGGGGCCTCAAGCGATCATAGGGTCCAACCCCTTCTGAAGTCCATCAGCAGTAAATTTGCTGATGACACCAAGCTGGGAACAGGAGTTGATTTGCTGGAGGGTAGAGAGGCCTGCACGAGGGACCTCGACAGGCTGGACAGATGGGCAGAGTCAAACGGCATGAGATTGAACACATCTGCACATCTGCACATTCGCCACAACAACCCCATGCAGAGCTACAGGCTGGGGTCAGAGTGGCTGGAGAGCAGCCAGGTAGAGAGGGACCTGGGGGTACTGGTGGATGGTAGGCTGAACATGAGCCTGCAGTGTGCCCAGGCAGCCAAGAGGGCCAATGGCATCCAGGCCTGCATCAGGAACAGTGTGGCCAGCAGGAGCAGGGAGGTCATTCTGCCCCTGTACACTGCACTGGTTAGGTCACACCTCGAGTCCTGTGTCCAGTTCTGGGCCCCTCAGTTTAGGAAGGAGGTTGACTTGCTGGAACAAGTCCAGAGAAGGGCAACAAAGTTGGTGAGGGGTTTGGAACACAGCCCTATGAAAACAGGCTGAGGAGCTGGGGTTGTTTAGCCTGCAGAAGAGGATGCTCAGGGGAGACCTTATTGCTGCCTACAACTACCCACAAGGAGGTTGTAGCCAGGTGGGGGTTGGTCTCTTCTCCCAAGCACCCAGTACCAGAACAAGAGGACACAGTCTCAAGCTGTGCCAGGGGAGGTTTAGGCTGGATGTTAGGAAGAAGTTCTTCACAGAAAGAGAGATTGGCCATTGGAATGGGCTGCCCAGGGAGGTGATGGAGTCACCATCACTGGAGGTGTTCAGGAGGAGACTTGATGGGGTACTTGGTGCCATGGGTTAGTTGTTTAGGTGGGTTGGATTGGTTGATGGGTTGGACGCGATGATCTCAAAGGTCTCTTCCAACCTGGTTGGGTTTATTCTAAATAAATGGCTTATTCTAAAGTTCTAAAGTTAGTGATGACTCAGCTATGACATTGGGTTGACCTCTGTGATTTCTTGAAGATCCAAATCTCACCTGCTCCAAGCAAACTTAGCATTTTAGCCCTGTTTCTCTAGACAGCAGATCTCCCAGATGACTTTATTGCTCTGGACTAGGCATGAGAGAGCTTCCCTTCACATCTCTGGATACTGTTTTTTAAGAGTTTGTTTAATATATGCAATTTTTTGACCCTCTGGTGGGAGCTTTATTTTTTTTTTTCCTTTCTGTTATCTTTTTGAATAGTTCCCTCCTGATTTCCCTGGAGGCTGTTACAAATACAGTTGTGTGTATACAATATTTTTGCAAGAGCATTGTTGCAAGTAATGGAATGATGCTCACAGAAACTTAAAAAGCCTGGGAAATACACCTGTGCCTCCAATTTGCAAGCTGAATTCTGGAGGATAATGAGTGAATATGCAAGAAAGTTCTAAATCCTCTTGTGTCTTTAATGACATGCCAGCTCAGTCATTTGTGCTGCTGCACTGAATCCACTCTGGTTTTACTTCAGTCGTTTGTGCTGCTGCACAGAATCCACTCTGGTTTTACTTCAAGACTTTTCATTTCACATTTTGACACAGCTCCTCCTCATCCCCCCTCTCCCCCCAACATAATGATTGTAAGGAATGTAGATTAAATTGAAAAATTAAATGAAATTCACTCTCCTCTGATTAAGCACGACTATCTGCATTCACTTTCTTTGCTCACCAAAGCATCAGGCACAGCCCAGAATCTGGGATGGTTATGTTAGGAAAGCTAAGAAATAGTCCAGGCTGTCCAGAGAGGTTGTGGAGTTGTTGGGAGTCACCATCCCTGGAGGTGTTCAAGAGGGGACTGGACGTGGCACTTGGTGCCATGGTTTAGTAGGCATGAGGTGTTGGGTGACAGGTTGGACTTGATGATCTTTGAGGTCTCTTCCAACCTTATTGATTCTATAATTCTATATGGAGTCTCTGGAGACATTTAAAACCCACCTAGAGACCTTCCTGTGTGACCTACTCTAGGTGATGCTGCTCTGGCAGGGGGGTTAGGCTTGATGATCCCTTCCAACCCCTATTTTTCTGTGATTCTGTGATTCTACAGTTATCATTTCCCCTTGTTTCAAAGCCCCAACATTATGAAACAAAGCATTTTCCTGTCAACGTTGCCATGAAAGTATTTTTCAGTTGGCATGAGCAGTGAAAGTTTGGTTTAGATCTCAGCCCTATGATGACATACTTGTTTAACTTTGAAATCATAAATAGTCTTCTTGGGTTCAGACATGAATCCTTTCTAACAAATTGTGTATAGACTTAGAAAGACATCATAGAAACATAGAATCAATAAGATTGGAAAAGACCTCAAAGACCATGAAGTCCAACCTGTCACCCAAGACATCATGACTATTAAACCATGGCCAGGAGCTTGAACCCCTGTATTCAGCACTGGTTAGATCACAACCTGAGTCTTGTGTTCAGATCTGGGACCCTCAATTTAAGAAAGATGTTGAGATGCTCAAATTTGTCCAGAGAACGGCAACAAGGCTGGGGAGAGGTCTGGAGCACAGCCCTGTGAGGAATAGAATAGAATAGAATAGAGTAGAATAGAATAGAATAGAATAGAATAGAATAGAATAGAATAGAATAGAATAGACCAGGTTGAAAGAGACCTTCAAGATCATCGTGTCCAACCTATCATCCAACACCACCCAACCAACTAAACCATGCAACTAAGCACTCTGTCAAGTCTCCTCCTGAACACCTCCAGTGATGGTGACTCCACCACCTCCCTGGCAGCACATTCCAATGGACAATCTCTCTGTGTAAAACTTCCTCCTAACCTCCAGCCTAAACCTCCCCTGGTGCAGCCTGAGACTGTGTCCTCTTGTTCTAGTACTGGTTGCCTGGGAGAAGAGGCTGAGGTAGCTGGGGTTGCTTAGCCTGGAGAAGAAGAGGCTCAGGGGAGACCTTATTGCTGTCTACAACTACCTGAAAGGAGGTTGTAGCCAGGTGGGGCTTGGTGTCTTCTCCCAGGCAACCAGCACCAGAACAAGAGGACACAGCCTCAAGCTGTGCCAGGGGAAGTTTAGACTAGATGTCAAGAAGAAATTCTTCATAGAAAGAGAGATTGGCCATTGGAATGTGCTGCCCAGGGAGGTGGTGGAGTCACCATCACTGGAGGTGTTTAGGAAGAGACTGGATGGGGTGCTTGGTGCCATGGTTTAGTTGATTAGATGGTGTTGGATGATAGGTTGAACTTGATGATCTTGAAGGTCTTTTCCAGCCTGGTTAATTCTGTGATTCTGTGAGCAGGTAAAAATATTTTGACCATCATGTAGCCAGTATTTCTCAAGGCAGTAACAATAGTGCTACGAATTGAATTAAAAGTCTTGGGTTTATATAGTGTCTCTAAATCTGTGTGCTGCCAAAATGAATTTAATTTTTCCTACTAGTATGAAATCAAAAGGTGGCTTTTTTTTTTTACTCTCTTCTTTTTGTTCCCCTTTGAACACAATGAAAATTGCAGTTATCCACAGCACAAGTTCTAAGCACACCTAGCAATTGATTCCAGCTATCTGATTTAGCAAATCAGGACTGCCTCTGTGACATGTACCCTTTGTTATCTAGGAGCAAAACATGATCTGAGAGTATGAAGTGCAGTTTGACATGCAATGATATTGTGCTGGATATCCTGGGGCTCCAAAGCCAAACAAAAGAAGCAGAAAGAAGTGTCTTTGTCATGGAAGCATAGACAGTAGGTTTAGTTTTATATATCATTATTTTTGTGACAGTTGTAGAAAGTCATTAGTCTGTTCTGAATAGCAATGAAAAACTGTGCTTTTTAAGGGGCTGATTTTAACCCAGAGATGTTGATTTTTGAACATTTCCAGAGAAGGGCAGCTAGGATGGGGAGAGGTCTGGAGCACAGCCCTGTGAGGAGATGCTGAGGGAGCTGGGGTTGCTTAGCCTGGAGAAGAGGAGGCTCAGGGGAGACCTTATTGCTGTCTACAACTACCTGAGGGGAGGCTGTAGCTGGGGGGGGTGGTCTCTTCTCCCAGGCAACCAACACCAGAACAAGAGGACACAGTCTCAAGCTGTGCCAGGGACGCTTAGGCTGGGGTGAGGAGAAAGTACGTCACAGAGAGAGTTGAATGTGCTGCTCAGGGAGGTGGTATAGTCACCATCTCTGAAGGTGCTCAGGAAGGGATTGGACATGGTACTTGGTGCCATGGTTTAGTTAGTCATAAGGTGTTGGGTGATAGGTTGGACTTGGTGATCTTTGAGGTCTCTTCCAACCTTATTGATTCTATGTTTCTATGATTCAAGTCTGGTTATCTAATGATCAGTAGAGTGATTGTAATCCAGAGCTCTCCTATATGACGCTGAATTGTTGCCTTCTAGAAGACAGAATGCTTTAGCGTGAGCCAAATGAGTCAGTTTGCAAACAGATTAATCTGACACTGTGCTAGATTTTAGCCATTTAACATAACATTTTTTTGGCATGCTGTTGATGTCTAAAGTAAGGAAATGAGATCCAACTCTGCCAGTACTCAAGGGCTGTCTTGTTTTTCTGCAGTGTACTTAACGTGCACTGACTGTTAAATCCCACTGGCATTCATATTTATTTGTTATCATTAATGGGCTAATAACCCTAAAAAAGTGTGTGGAGTTAAGCATGGATTTACTGGAATCAGAGCACTGGTGACCAAAGAGCAGATGGTGACTTCAGTGAGAGATTTCCTGCATGTGCACTGTGGGACTCAGGAAAGAATTCCCATTTGTGAACCTCATGCTCAATAGGGGTGTTCTGCACTTTGAGGGAATGTTAGCCATAACCTATGAAATAAAGCTGAGTCTGAAAAATAAACCCTCAGAACCTCTGTGCAAAAGTTCAAGGAATCTAATTAAAATGGGGAGCTACTCATTATGCCTAGCAGTCGGGATAAAACCCAGTATCTATTATTTCATCAGCTGAGCAAAAAGCTAATTAAGAATTGGCATTGTTTAAAAGTCAGAAATTGTCACAGCTTCCATTGCTTAGAGAGTTTGTTTTGTCTTGCTGTGCTACATTCTGTATTGCCCCTTCATAGAAGCATAGAACAGAATGGTTTAGCTTGGAAGGGACCTCAGAGATCCTCTACTCCAGCCTCCCCACCATGGACAGAGGCACCTCTCAACTAGACTTGCCTGCTCAAGGGGAAGTTTAGGCTGGAGGTGAGGAGAAGGTCCTTCCCAGAAATAGTAATTGGCCATTGGAATGTGCTGCCCAGGGAGGTGGTGGAGTCACCATCCCTGGAGGTGTTCAAAAAGGGGCTGGACGTGGCACTTGGAGCCATGGTTTAGTTAGTCATGAGGTGTTGGGTGATAGGTTGGACTTGATGATCTCTGAGGGTTTTTTCCCAACCTTGTTGATTCTATGATTCTATGATTCATCCAGCCAGGCCAGGCAGCCGCAACCTCCCTGGCTAACCTATTCCAGAGTCTCACCACCCTCATACTGAAGTGATGGTGACTCCACCACTCCCCTGGGCAGCACACTCCTATAGTCAATCTCTCTTTCTGTGATGAATTTCTTCCTAACATCCATCCTAAACCTCCCCTGGCACATCTTGAGAATGTGTCCTCTTGTTCTGCTGCTGGTTGCCTGGGAGAAGAGACCCCATCTGGCTACAACCTCCCTTCACGTAGGCAGCAATAAGGTCTCCTCTGAGTCTCCTCCTCTCCAGGCTAAACTACCTCAGCTCCCTCAGCCTGTCCTCACAGGGCTGTGCTCCAAACCCCTCCCCATCTTTGTTGCCCTTCTCTGGACATGTTCAAGTGTCTCAATGTCCTTCTTAAATTGAGGGGCTGGGGACACAGCACTCAAGGTGTGGCCTAACCAGTGCTGGATACAGGGCAGAATGACTTCCCTGCTCCTGCTGGCCGCACTGTTCCTGATCCAGGCCAGGATGCCATTGGCCTTCTTGGCCACCTTGGTGTAAGTCATCCATATACACCTACTATCTGTTGGTCCTTGGCCAACAATAGAGAAGCTAGGAACCAGGATTCTGTGAGTGGTATTTTTTTTTTGCTATCTCAAGAGACACAACTGCATTATAACTTTAGTTCCTGTGTTCTTCAGTGTATGCTGGAGACAGAAGCATAAAGTGAAAATCCATTTTCATGAAGATGCTTACACAAACCTCACAGTAGTACCTCGCTGTCTGAGATGAATTTGTCTGTCCAATATCACTGTGAAGCAGGAAAGTCAATTTATCTTCTCTTCACAGACAGGGACCTGAGGCACAGAGAGGCTAAAGCCCAGATTCAGACAATCTGAACGCCAGTTAAATCTCAAAGTCCTGTGCCTCCAATTGGCTCTGTGCCTCTGGCACATTGTCCAAGGTCATACAGGATGTCCGTAGCAATGCTGAAAACTGAATCTTAATTTTCCTCCTTCCCAAACTAAGGCTCTAAATCACAAGATGAATCTATTTATAGGGATTTCTTTGCATCACCTAGAATTGAGGGGTAGTTTTCACGTCTCTGGTCAAATCTTGTTCCTCAGAAATAGTTTCTCAAAGGTCTTGGATATGCAGGGATGGAATGGAATGGAATGGAATGGAATGGAATGGAATGGAATGGAATGGAATGGGATGGGATGGGATGGAATGGAATGGAATGGAATGGAATGGAATGGAATGGAATGGAATGGAATGGAATGGAATGGAATGGAAAAAAGCTCAACATGAGCTCTCAATGTGCACTTGCAGCCCGCAAGGCCAATCAGCTCCTGGGCTGCATCAGGAGAAGTGTGGCTAGCAGGTCAAGGGAGGTGATTCTCCCCCTCTACTCAGCCCTGGTGAGACCCCATCTGGAGTACTGTGTCCAGTTCTGGAGTCCCTATTACAAGAGGGATCTGGAGGTGCTGGAACGTGTCCAGAGAAGGGCCACGAGGATGATCAGAGGGCTGGAGCACCTCTCCTATGAGGACAGACTGAAGGAGTTGGGGCTGTTCAGTCTGCAGAAGAGAAGGCTCCGAGGTGACCTAATTGTGGCCTTCCAGTATCTGAAGGGGGCCTACAGGAAGGCTGGGGAAGGACTTCTCAGGATCTCAGGTAGTGATAGAACTAGGGGAATGGAATGAAGCTGGAGGTGGGGAGATTCAGGCTGGATGTGAGGAGGAGGTTCTTCACCATGAGAGTGGTGAGACCCTGGAATGGGTTGTCCAGGGAGGTGGTCGAGGCCCCGTCCCTGGGGGTGTTTAAGACCAGGCTGGATGAGGCTCTGTCCAGCCTGATCTAGTGTGGGGTTTCCCTGCCCATGGCAGGGGGGTTGGAACTAGATGATCCTTGTGGTCCCTTCCAACCCTGAATGAAACTATGAAACTATGAAACTATGGAATGGAATGGAATGGAATGGAATGGAATGGAATGGAATGGAATGGAATGGAATGGAATGGAATGGAATAGACCAGGTTGGAAAAGACCTGTGAGATCACTGAGTCCAACCTATCACCCAACACCATCTAATCAACTAAACCATGGCACCAAGCACCCCATCCAGGCTCTTCCTAAACACCTTCAGTGATGGTGACTCCACCACCTCTCTGGAGCTCATAAGTCATAAAATTCACCCAAAATGCACTCAATACATCAGCAGTAAATTGATCCTCACAAACAGAATGCAGCAGCATTTGCATTCCAATTACATGAAAACTATGCTGTTCACACTGAATCTGCATGCTCCAGACTCTTCTCTCTGTAGTATGTACTTGATGAGTCTGAAGGAAATGTTAGACAAACCCTTATAAGTGGGACCAATCATAAATAATACTTAAAAGAAACAATATTCTCTTTTTCTACAAATAATAATAAACCTGTCTATGTACAACCTGAATAGCTTGATCTGCACAATAGAGGATAAAATCACATCCTGGGCTGCATCAAGAGAAGCACAGCCAGCAGGTCGAGGGAGGTGATTCTTTCCCTCTTCTCTGCTCTAGTGAGACCCCACCTGGAGCACTGTGTCCAGTTCTGGAGCCCCTTTACAGGAAGGATCTGGAGGTGCTGGAAGGTGTCCAGAGAAGGGCCATGAGGATGAGCAGAGGGCTGGAGCCAATCTGCTAGTAGCACAGACTGAAAAGCTCTGGAGAAGAGAAGGATCCAAGGACACCTATTTGTGGCCTTTCAGTATCTGAAGGGGGCTACAAGCAAGCTGGGGAGAGACTTTTTAGGGTGTCAGGGAGTGAGAGGACTAGGGGGAATGGAACAAAACCAGAAATGGTTAGATTCAGTCCTCTGTGTTATGTTCCTCAATATCTCTGTCCCCCAGGAAGCTTGGCTAATGCTGAGAATCTGAATATTTGATTCCAAGAGACAAGTACCTCAGGGAAGTGTCAGAGAACTCAGTGTGGAGATTTATGAGCTCTCTCCAAATTTACTGATTAAGTCTCAATTCTTGCAGCTAATCTCAGAGATGGTGACATAGACTGAAAGCTGCCACTTCTATCCTTGGATCTCATGTATGTGTAGACTATTTCTGGACTTCACTGATGGCTTTTCATCAGTAGTTCTTCCTAGTTCCTCTCATCAAAATGCATAGGAGCTAGAGACTTACTGTTAGCTAACTTTCTTGTCATCTTTTCATCTCCTATCTTATGATTAGGGGACTTGAGCATCTCCCCTATGAAGAGAGACTGAGAGCCCTGGGGCTGTTTAGTCTGGAGAAGACTGAGAGGGGATCTGATCAATGTCTATCAATATCTGAGGGGTAGGTGTCAAGTGGAGGGGGCCAAGCTCTTTTTGGTGGTGCACAGTAATAAGACAAGGAACAATGGATACAAAATTGAACATAGAAGTTTTCACCTCAACATGAGGAGAAACTTCTTTACAGTGAGGGTGACAGAGCCCTGGAGCAGGCTACCCAGAGAGGTTGTGGAGTCTCCTTCTGTGGAGACTTTCCAACCCCACCTGGATGCATTCCTGTGCAGACTCCCCTGGGTGATCCTGCTCTGGCAGGGGGGAGTTAGACTGGATGATCTCTAGAGGTCCCTTCCAACCTCTGTGACACTGTGTGATCTCAGGAGCAAATCATTCTTCCCTTGGAACTCTCTCTAAGGCCTTCATTCTGTGTGTTAATAGATGCCTGTGCTTTATTCTCAGGCAAGCAAAAATGTGTCCCTCAAAAATGTTAAGCACTGGTAATAAATGCAGCAGATATTTTCTAACAAGAGGCAGAACCTTGTTTATAAACCATTCAACAACTCAGTTTTGTTCATCATTAATAACTGCAGCTCAGGCAAGGTCTGTGATGATTCCTCATATTGTAAGGAGTGACAACTTAGCAGGCAGGCAAGGGAAAGGACTATGCCTAACTAAGTCTAACTTCTCTTACAGCTCCTCACCCCAAACTGAAGCAGACAGCACAGTAAAGCTTTTCTTAACTCTGCCTCCTAGAACAACCCTAATCCTCCTGGGTACCTAACATCCTACACTCAGCTATAGTTCACATAAATTCCTTTCACTTAGATGAGCATGGGTCCCTTGCCTCTGAAACTGGCTTACATAAAAGGAGAGAAGAACTAGGTTAGACCTCTTATTGACAAATGCTCTCCTTGGAGCCTGTTCAGAATCTCTATGAAACTGCCATATCTGGTCATATGTGCTTAGTCAGGGTAAAATTCCTAGGGCTTGCACTGATTAAATTGTACTAGATATATATCATTTTCTTGGCTTTGAATCTTAAGTTGATTTGTATTCAAAAGCATACTCAAAAGCTTCCTGAGCTATAGGCATGTGTAGTGTGTAGGTTGTTAGGTTCTCTAGAGACGTCCAAGATCCATCTGGATGCTTCCTGTGTGACCTGCACTAGATTCTATGGTCCTGATCTGGCAGGGGGGTTGGACTCAATGATATTTTCCCTGGCAAACGATTCTGCCTTTCTTTGAAGGGGGGTCAAACCTCCCTCTTTTTGCTGTGAGAAGGGTTAATAAGAGATGTTGATTTATGACCTCCACCACTGGACCTCCACCATCCCCAGTTCTGGGGATTATCACTTGGGTTGGGTTTCATTGATTAGATGGTGTTGGACATGATGATCTCAAAGGTCTTTTCCAACCTGGTTCATTCTATTCTATTCTATTCTATTCTATTCTATTCTATTCTATTCTATTCTAGTCTAGTCTAGTCTAGTCTAGTCTAGTCTAGTCTAGTCTATTCTACTCCACTCTACTCTACTCTACTCTACTCTATTCTATTCTATCTTGACGAGGGGATTGACTCCACCATCAGTAAGTTTGCAGATGACACCAAGTTGGGGGCAGGTGTGGATCTCTTAGAAGACAGGACTCCTCTGCAGAGGGACCTTGACAGGTTGGACAGATGGACAGATCCAGAGGTCCCTTCCAACCCCTGGCATCTTCTCATCCTGTGACTTTCTGTTTTGTTTGAATTAGAATTCTTTTGATGGCTTGGCTCATTCAAAGGACAGAAAACAGACCCAAGAAAGCATAACCAACTGATTGACTCCAATTTTTATGCTTCAAAAAGTAGAATATTGTCTTACAGCATGCTTCTGATGGCTATTGCAGATAAACTTCCTTTGTCCTGTACTTGCAGGTCACTAAAGGGGCAAACACCTCCTTGTACACAGTAGCAAGGAATGATATTGTGAGTCTCAGGTTCAATTCAACAGATTGATTCTTTGGAAGAGGCTGTCCTGTGTTTCTGTACTTCCTTGTCAGGAATTGGAAGCTGCCAGGAAAAAGATTTTGCAGTGCTTCAGCTTTAAGCCTGAATACACAGAATCACAGAATCACCCAGGTTGGAAAAGACCTCCAAGATCATCAAGCCCAACTGATCACCCAACCCTAACTTATCAACTAGACCATGGCACTAAGTGCCACATCCCGGCTTTTTTAAAACACCTCCAGGGATGCTGACTCCACCACCTCCCTGGGCAGCACATTCTAGTGGTGATCACTCTTTCTGGGAAGACCTTCTTTCTAAGATCAAGCCTAAACTTTCCCCTGCATAGCTTGAGACTGTGTTCTCTGGTTCTGCTGCTTGTTGCCTGGGAAGAGGCCAATCCCCACCTGGCTACAACCTCCCTTCAGGTAGTTGTAGACAGCAATAAGGTCTCCCTTGAGCCTTCTCTTCTCCAGGCTAAGCAACCCCAGCTCCCTCAGCCTCTCCTCACAGGGCTGTGCTCCAGACCCCTCCCCAGCCTTGTTGCCCTTCTCTGCACATAAAATACTTAATGAGATTTCTATTCTATGTAACTTCAGTAGCACTTGTGTGTGGCAGTCAATGCTGATAATCTGATAGTAAGAGAAAACTGGTAAAGCCTGCTCCTTGTAAGTGGGGCTATGAATAATAAAAACAGGATGTTGGTCTTTAATTAGTAATGGCAGCTTTTGGACACATGAGCACAGCATGAAATTTAATGTAGCAGAAACCTGTGCAACCAGAAGCTAGAGTACGACTCATACTCCAATGTGTAATTGATTTAATTAAAGGGGTTGTCCTGAGAAAACTCTCTGCTAATTATAAACCATGGGTATTTCTGTGGATGAACAAATATAAACTTAGAGGGTAGGAGAGCTGTTCAGAGGGACCTTGACAGGCTGGAGAGATGGGCAGAGTCCAACAGGATGGCACTGAACAAGTCCAAGTGCTGGGTGCTGCACTTTGGTCACAACAACCCCATGTAGTGCTATAGGCTGGGGTCACACTGACAGGAGAGCAGCCAGGCAGAAAGGGACCTGAGGATACTGGTTGATAGTAGGCTGAACATGAGCCAGCAGTGTGACCAGGTGACCAGGAAGGCCAATGGCATCCTGGCTTGCATCAAGAATCGTGTGGCCAGCAGGAGCAAGGAAGTCATTCTGTCCTGTACTCAGCACTGGTTAGGCCACACCTTTAGTCCTGTGTCCAGTTCTCAGACACTCAGTTTAGGAAAGATGTTGTGTTGCTGGAAGGTGTCCAGAGAAGGGTAGCAAAGCTGAGGAGGAGTTTGGAGCACAGCCCTGTGAAGAGAGGCTGAGGGAGTTGTGGAGAAGAGGAGGCTCAGGGGAGGTTTTAGTTGATTAGATGGTGTTGGGTGATAGGCTGGACTTGATGATCTCAAAGGTCTCTTCCAACCTTGTTTACTCCTATTCTATTCTTCTATTCTATTCTATTCTATTCTATTCTATTCTATTCTATTCTATTCTATTCTATTCTATTCTATTCTATTCTATTTTCATTCTATTCTATTTTCATTCTATTCTCAATTCATTCTATTCTAATGTTCCAACCACAGTGTGCCAACGTGAAGGTGTTTTTGACACCCCTGGAATGTTATTGTTTTACTCTATGCAGAGTGCTATGGAATTGTGCACTCTGCATGTGTCCACAGGCTGTCCTCTGAACAGTGGCTGCAACAGTAATTCACTGACTAATTTATCTCCTGGGACAGAAAATTATCTTATGTAGATCTATGGACTGCTGCAGCTACCAGAACTACCTTGGTTTAAGTTCTTATGCAGCTCCCTATGATGTACTTCAATCTGTGATGCAACCATACCTAATGGCAGGATTATTCTGCTTCAGCATGAGGAAAAATATCTTTGTTGTAACAGGATAATCACTTATGCCTTACAGCTCTTGCCATTTGAGTTGCTTGTTTACAGAGGATGGCAATGCCTGGATGGTACCAGTTGATAGGCTGATTGTCAGATGTATTCAGCATTATCCCTTAATGTTTTCTGAGTTGTATTCCCCTCTTCCTCACCAGTCTCTTTCCACTTGAGCAGATGAAATGTGATGTGAGTTGCAGGAGGCACCTCAGATAAGAGAATACCAGGGGTAGCTTGACCCTTGGCTGTCGCTGGTTTTGTAATGGAAGTATTTATAGTCCAGGGCCATCTATGGAGAGTTTTGACAACCTGAACATTAAACAGTAGGGACACAAATAAAACAAAATACACCTACCATGACAGCCTTGTGCAGGTGAATACTCAGTGGGCTCAAAGCACATTTCCCAGGTTTTAGAAAGACGGGCAGCCTGCGATGGAAAACTTACCTCGTGAAGAGCTGGATAATGGAGTCACACATCAATGACAGTGTATTAATGAACTGTGCTTTAAACCTTAATGGGTGACAACTCAATTCAAAGGCAAAAAAAAAAAATCCTGCAGTCATTCTTTCTATTTTTTATTACTGCTTATAGTGTTGGAGAAATGAATACTCTACTCCATTTTTAGCTGCTAACCACATTTATTAAAAGCCATTAGCTCAGACTGATGGAATTTTATTTCAAGAACACAGAGAGCTGGGTTTGTCTTAGGCTTTTTTTTTTTAGCAGACTTTTTATAGATCTCTCTTTTTTTTTTTTTTTTCCTGCTCATCCTTGGAACTATTGCATCCTCTAGGAAATTTGTAGTGACAGTGGTTTGAACTAATTTACAGAATACAGAATTGACCAACTTGGAAGAGACCTTCGGGATCATTGAGTCCAACCTATCACCCAGCACCATCTAATAGAATGGGATGGGATGGGATGGGATGGGATGGGATGGGATGGGATGGGATGGGATGGGATGGGGTGGGATGGGATGGGAAGGGAAGGGATGGGATGGGATAGAATAGAATAGAATAGAATAGAATAGAATAGAATAGAATAGAATAGAATAGAATAGAATAGAATAGAATAGAAAAGAAAGAATAGACCAGACCAGGGTGGAAGAGACCTTCAAGATCACTGAGTCCAACCTATCACCCAGCACCATCTAATGGAATGGAATGGAATGGAATGGAATGGAATGGAATGGAATGGAATGGAGTAGAATAGAATAGAATAGAATAGAATAGAATAGAATAGAATAGAATAGAATAGAATAGAATAGAATAGAATAGACCTGACCTGGTTGGAAGAGACCTTTGAGATCATCAAGTCCAACCTATCATCCAACACCATCTAATCAACTAAACCACGGTACCAAGTGCCTCATCCAGTAGTTTTGTTGACTACAAATTTCCTTGGGTTTTTTTTTTTTTTTAGCAGTTAAATATTCCTTTTTCATTTGTAACAGCTGTTTTCATTTAACCACTGAAAGGGTATTACTCAAGGTTATCTTTTACCTTTATTACCTTTCAATCATCCATCTAATTGGTTTTTCCTATAGGGGCCTACATTATCTCTAATCTTCTGTCTTAATTTTCAGTTGCAATTAAATTATGACATTTCTATTGAGTCTAAAGAGCTCTTTGAAACTGGAAGTTAAAGTATTTCTGTTTCTCAAGCTCCTTTTGATTCCCCCCCAACTTCTTGTAAACAGCACCAAAAAAAAATCAATTTAAATCAGTTTAAAAGCTAGAAGAGCATGTACGATCCCACATATATTTTATACAGCCCTAGATCAAAACCTATCCTTAGATGGATTTAAACACATAGAAAACTGCCTTAAGTAGGCCAGAATCGAGTTTCCATGCATGGGCTTTCGTAAACCAGAAAGAACATGCAAATAAATTGCCTGTGAAAACATTCACAAATTAGTATCTGTCTCTGAATACTTTTGAAAACACAGATTTATAAGGACTTATAAAGACAATATATAAATATAAAGACTTAAAAAGACAATAACCACATGTAGTGTTACAGGCTGGGGTCAGAGTGGCTAGAGAGCAGCCAGGCAGAAAGGGACCTGGGGGTACTGGTTGATAGTAGGGTGAACATGAGCCAGCAGTGTGCCCAGGTGGCCAAGAAAGCAAATGGCATCCTGGCCTGGATCAGGAATAGTGTGGCCAGCAGGACCAGGGAAGTCATTGTGCCCTGTACTCAGCACTGGTTAGGCCACACCTTGATTCCTGGGTCCCGTTCTGGGACACTCAGTTTAAGAAAGATGTTGAGTTGTTGGAAGGTATCCAGAGAAGGGCAACAAAGCTGGGGAGGGATCTCCCAGTGAGGAGAGGCTGAGGGAGCTGGGGTTGCTTAGCCTGGAGAAGAGGAGGCTCAGAGGAGACCTTCTTGCTCTCTATAACTCCTTGAAGGGAGGTTGTAGCCAGGTGAGAGTCGGTCTCTATGTCCAGGCAAGCAGCACCAGAACAAGAGGACACAGTCTCAAACTGTGCCAGGGGACGTTTAGGCTGGATGTTAGGAAGAAATTCTTCCCAGAAAGACAGAATAGCCGTTGGAATGTGCTGCCCAGGGAGGTGGTGGAGTCACCATCTCTGGACATATTTAGGAAGAGACTGGCTGAAGCACTTGGTGCCATGGTTTTATTTGATTAGATGGTGTTGGGTGATAGGTTGGACTTTATGGACTCAAAGTTCTTTTCCAACCTGGTCTATCCTATCCTATCCTATCCTATCCTATCCTATCCTATCCTATCCTATCCTATCCTATCCCATCCTATCCCATCCCATCCCATCCCATCCCAACCCATCCCGTGCCATCCCGTCCCATTCTGTCCCATCCCGTTCCATTCCATTCCATTCCATTCCATTCCATTCCATTCCATTCCATTCCATTCCATGTCATTCCATTGAAAAACTTACATTTTACCCAATTCACAATGGTCTTACTATGGTTTGTTTTTTTAGGGTTTTTTTTTTGTTGTTGATTTGTTTGCATTTTTTGGTTGTTGTTGGCTTTTTTGTTTATTTGGCTTTTGTTTTGCTGTTGATGTTTATCTTGCCTTTAATTTTCTGACTGATGTGCTGCAAATGCCTTGTGTCATTTTTGTTCTTCCATCACATCGTGTTAGGAGTCAGGTAGTGTAACACAACATGACTGATGCAATTGAACACTTCAAAAAGATAATGTAAGTGAAAAGTGTGGTTAAAGCAAAGTGTGGTTTGAGTTAGGAAAACTGGTCACTCCCAGTGGCTTCCTGCTAGCTTTTGTTTTCCCAATCCACACAGCAACCCTCTGGTGTTGCAGGATGATAATCATTTTATGTTCATCTTACTCATTCGTGGGCTCATGGTTTGACCAAGCCAAAAAGAGAAACACTGGAAAATGTTATTAGTGTGCCAAAGCCTGTGAGAATTCCTCTATTAATAGTCTGTATCCAGTTCTGGAGGAGGATCTGGAGGTGCTGGAAGGTGTCCAGAGAAGGGCCATGAGGACTAGCAGAAGGCTGGAGCTCCTCTCCTGTGAGGACAGACTGTGAGGGTTTGGAGCTGTTCAGTCTGGAGAAGAGAAGGCTCCAAGGAGACGTTATTGTGGCCTTACAGTATCTGAAGGGGGCTAGGATAAAGCTGCGGAGGGACTTCTGAGGGTGTCAAGGAGTGATAGGACTGGGGGGGATGGAAAAAGATGGAAATGAGTAGACTCAGCTTGGATGTTAGGAAGAAGTCATTCCCCATGAGGGTGGTGAGAGACTGGCACAGGTTGCCCAGGGAGGTGTTGGAAACTTCATCCCTGGAGGGCTTTAAGGTCAGGCTGGATGTGGCTGTGAGTAACCTGCTGTAGTGTGAGGTGTCCCTGGCCATGGCAGGGGGTTTGGAACTAGATGATCCTTAAGGTCCCTTCCAACCCTAGCAATTCTATGATTCTATTTGTTCTCTGATATAAGCCATCTTGTGTATAGGCACACACAGGGGGAGATCATGATTTAGCCTCACGTTAATATAACTGTTAGGATATTTTTAGCTTAACTACTTGTTATTTATCTTACATTTTGTAAATAAGTGGTTTGCATTATTAAAAGAATTCTACTGACAGAAATATTTTCCCTAATAAATTCACATGGGTTGAGGTAATTTAAACCCATTACACCTGATCTTTCGTAGCTGTGGGTTTAAAGTATTTAAAAGCCCTCTGTCAGGACTGCACAGATACTTGTGTCACCGTAGCCATGGCAAATACAGTGATAAAGTTAATCTGTTATGTGTGTTGCAAGACATGACTAGATCCCCACAGCTAAAATGCTTGCCAGAACTAAAACTTGTCCTAGGAAGCAGGGGGAAATTGATAATACCTGAAATTCTCCCTAGCTAATGAAGCCAAATATTGAATGCCACTGGTGTTCACAATTCCCAATTCACCTGCTGTTTAGCCTTGCAGCTTCCTAACAACTTCAACTATTTAAGGACATAACAATTTTATTTCAGAGTACATTCAAGCTTTACTGTGAAGATCAAATTGTCCTGACACCCACATTTTAAATCTGAACACTTCTATTTTAGGATATATAGAAAATAAGTATGCTTAAAATTGTCTCATCTCTCTCTTCTAAACTTAACAGCCAGATCTTAGAGGATTATCAGGGGAGCAGAAGCAAGCTCCCAGATTGCTATGATTTATGAAATAGGCATGAACTAGGTGTGTCTTATCCTATCAGTGAATGTTTTAAGCACTCTCTATTTGCTAAAGGCCTTTCACTGGCTAATGCAGTTGCATTTATGCTGATGTGTTTCAGTGTAGACACAGTCACAGGGGGAGCATTGCTCTATGTGGCTATGTCAGTTTTCTGAGATACAGAAAGCAGTGAGTTCTTATGCTGAAACAGATGTTTTCTGGTTTCTTGGCAGGGTGTATGATCAGCAAGAAGGTACTGCAAAAGGTAAACTTCTCCCTTGTATGTCATTGAGGAATCTAAATCTAGGCTGTGGAAATTTAAGGCTGCTCAGCATCTATTGTGGAATATTTTTTCTCCCCACCCCAGGGAGGTGGAGTGGTCATCATTACTGGAGGTGTTTAAGAAGAGACTGGATGAGGCACTTGGTGCCATGGTTTAATTGATTAGATGGTGGTGGGTGATAGGCTGGACTCAATGATCTCAAAGGTCTTTTCTAACCTGGTTTATTCTATTCTATTCTATTCTATTCTATTCTATTCTATTCTATTCTATTCTATTCTATTCTATTCTATTCTATTCTCCATCCCCTTCCTCTTCCCTTCCCTTCCCTTCCCTTCCCTTCCCTTCCCTTCCCTTCCCTTCCCTTCCCTTCCCTTCCCTTCCCCCTTCCCTTCCCTTCCCTTCCCTTCCCTTCCCTTCCCTTCCCTTCCCTTCCCTTCCCTTCCCTTCCCTTCCCTTCCCTTCCCTTCCCTTCCCTTCCCTTCCCTTCCCTTCCCTTCCCTTCCCTTCCCTATATTCTGTTCTATTCTAAAGTTAAATATAGGCACTTAAACTGTACAAAAATTAAATGCTTTAATACTTTCCAGTTACAAACACTTCAATATTATTACTGGTACTATTTACCAGCACTGAGAACAGTTGGCAGCATTCAAAATCTTTCCCCCTTTAAAACAAGATAAATACTTCAAAATGCCACATAGAGAATGGATTTTGCAACTCCCTGACCGATGTTAACCTTCAAGCCACACCAAGAAATTATCTGGAAAAATACCTGACAGAACACCATCAATCCTGGAACTATGTTATAAATTTAACACTACAGACAGACCAAGTCTGTAGAAGAACATTCAGATAAGCTCTCAACTGCTGTCTGATTCACTGCTTGCTATGGGCATCATCCTTGTAAAACTGAGATAGGTTTTGGAGCCAGAAGCAAGCTAGACAGGAGAGGAACAGAATGTGACAGGGGAGCAGCACTAGAGAAGAGAATAAAGAATCAAGGCTCTTGAGTTACTGGTAGTTTCCTGAAACTCCTCCTGACCAATTCTCAATCTCAAAGGTATCTTCCAACCTGGTCTGGTCTGGTCTATTCCATTCCATTCCATTCCATTCCATTCCATTCCATTCCATTCCATTCCATTCCATTCCATGCCTGAGTGAAGTGATTATACCTTATTGCTCTCTACTACTACCTGAAAGGATGTTGTGGGCAGGTGGGGATTGGTCTCCTCTCCCAGGCAACCAGCACCAGAACAAGAGGACACAGTCTCAAGCTGTGCAGGGGAGATTTAGGGTGGTGGTGAGTTGAAAGTAATTCCCAGAAAGAGAGACTGGCCATTGGAATGTGCTGCCCAGGGAGGTGGTGGAGTCATCATCACTGGAGGTGTTCAAAAAAGGAATGAATGTGGCTCTTGAAGCCATGGTTTAGTTAGTCATGAGGTGTGGGGTATTAGGTAATAGGTTGGACTTGATGATCTCTGAGGTCTTTTCCAACCTGGCTGATTCTATGGTTCTATACAGCAGCTTGAGGTAAATCACTGGGGAGCTCAGCAGCACAACAGCTTTCCTGTGAATGGTACACAGCACCACTGGAAACTTAAATCTTTTTAAAATGCCAAACCTATTATAGTTGGTGATGGAAGGAGTATAATACAGTGGTTATAAATTAGCCTGATCATCGGAGTGATGAGAGACTAAAATAATCACGCCTAGTCCTTCAGAGCCTTTAAGTATGGGGCTGTCTAAAAATAGCATTTCAAGGGTTATGAACATGATTAAATCTCCTTTTTCTTGAGACAAACAAGAATAGACTAGAAAGCGTGAAAGCAGGAATCTATACGTACCTATTAATCTGTGTTAATAGAGTGATCATTTAGTCTGGAGAAGACTGAGAGGGGATTTAATCAATGTTTCTAAATATCTGAGGGCTGGGGGTCAGGAGGGAGGGGACAGGCTCTGCTCACTTGTCCTGGGATAGGACACGGAGCAATGGATGTAAGCTGCAGCACAGGAGGTTCCACCTCAACACAAGGGGGAACTTCTTTACTGTGAGGGTCACAGAGCACTGGAGCAGGCTGCCCAGAGAGGTTGTGGATTCTCCTTCTCTGGAGACTTTCAAGGCCTGTCTGGATGTGTTCCTCTGTGACCTGAGCTAGATTGTATGGTCCTACTCTGGCAGGGGGGTTGGACTCGATGATCTCTTTGGGTCCCTTCCAACCCCTGACATCCTGTGATCCAGTGTTTGTGAAGCTAATTCTTGGTGTGATCAAAGTTAGAAACAACTTCCACCCATTTAAAAGGACTGTATTAATAGCTTCCACATTACCTCCAGTATGGGCAGTTGTGGAAAACAAATTAATACTCTGTAGCAAGGACATTCATTAATTTCTCCACTGAAAGATTTACTTAGTATTTCAATCAACCTAGACATGTGCTGGAGTATTGAAAGAGACATGGTGGTAAAACTGGGTTCGAAATAACCTTTCTGTTCTATGAGAGGGTGTATTAGCTGAAGGAGAGAAAAAACAATGGGGGAATATATATATATATATTAATATTTTTATATATATTTATGTAAAGTAAATGGATGTTAGAAAGGAATTTGGAAGGACCAAACTGGCCTGATGTAGTTGTACCTGCTCACTGCAGAGGGCTTGGACACAATGACCTTTGAGGGTCCCTTCCAACCTGATGCAATCTGTGAATCTCTGACCAGAAAAGGATTTATTTTAGATAGTTTCTTGGCTAAGGTGAAAAATATAATGAGGAGATCAATTGCTGTCAAGCACCACGACCATTGTAAAGCCTCTGAAATCCAATGTTGATTTTTAACCTTACACCCTTAAATCAATTTAATCCTCTAAATGCTAACAGGAGGCCTGACCTTCCCACTGACTCCCACTGAGTTTCAGAGACTATAAAATGAATCTGCAAGTTTCCAGCTGATTGATTCTGTGACATCTTTATGTTGATTTAAGTGTATTGGTGACACTCATCCAGTAACAGGGCAGCAAGACAAGAGGGTATGGGGAATAAATGTTTTATTTGAGCTGTGGAAAGATGTCTTATTGCTAATCAAGCCATGCTTGGCATAACTCCTGTTATTTTCTCTGTGACTGATGATCAGACTGGAGTAAGAATAGATTGGGAAGGTAGCATTTCACACATTTCTTAGGTTGGGAGCATATGTTGATCTCTTAGAGGGTAGGAGGGCTCTGCGGAGGGACCTTGACAGGCTGGACAGATGGGCAGAGCCCAACAGGATGGCACTGAACAAGTCCAAGTGCTGGGTGCTGCACTTTGGTCACAACAACCCCATGTAGTGCTATAGGCTGGGGTCACACTGACAGGAGAGCAGCCAGGCAGAAAGGGACCTGAGGATACTGGTTGATAGTAGGCTGAACATGAGCCAACAGTGTGCCCAGATGACCAAGAAGGCCAATGGCATCCTGGCCTGCATCAGAAATAGTGTGGCCAGCAGGAGCAGGGAAGTCATTGTGCCCTGTGCTCAGCACTGGTTAGGCCACACCTTGAGTCCTGTGTCCAGTTCTGGGACACTCAGTTTAAGAAAGATGTTGAGTTGCTGGAAGGTGTCCAGGGAAGGGCAATAAGGCTGGGGAGAGGCCTTGAGCACAGCCCTGTGAGGAGAGGCTGAGGGAGCTGGGGTTGCTTAGCCTGGAGAAGAGGAGGCTCAGGGGAGACCTTATTGCTACAGCTAACTGAAGAGAGGTTGTAGCCAGGTGGGAGTTTGTCTCTTCTCCCAGGCAACCAGCACCAGAAAAGAGGACACAGTATCAAGCTGTGCCAGGGAAGGTTGAGGCTCAAGGTGAGGATAAAGTTCTTCACAGAGAGATTTATTGGCCATTGGAATGTGCTGCCCAGGAAGGTGGTGGAGTCACCTTCTCTGGAAGTGTTTAAGAAGAGTCTGGCTGAGGCACTTGGTGCCATGGTTTAGTTGACTAGATGGTGTTGGATGATAGGTCGGACTTGATAATCTCAAAGGTCTTTTCCAACCTGGTCTGGTCTATTCTATTCTATTCTATTCTATTCTATTCTATTCTATTCTATTCTATTCTATTCTATTCAGAGAGACTCCAAGACACCACTCCTCTCAGTTCCTTTTCATAATCCAACCCCCAAACAAACTGATTTACATAATAAATAAAGAAGCTGTTCAACAGTAAGATATTCCATAATAGATATTAATGTCATTGGTATGTGGTTTGTGATTTCTTTATGTCCTTATTTAGTCAATTTGATTTAATTTACATATAAAAGTTAAAAACAATGATGCCTTTTTCTCTGATACTCAGAAATATAATACCTTAAGATAATAGTCTAACACATAGTGTAATAGCTCAGAGCAAGTTATGATTTCAACACTATGATGATCTTTTGTGAATGTGATCTTAAATGTCATAATTTATCTGTGATATTGCCTCTAAATTTACCTCTACCACTTCTAGTTTTTTTCCACTTTGGAAAATGGAGAAGTTTCTGCTGCTATTAACATTGGACATTAGTTTCAAAAGTAAGTAAGGCTCCAAGGAAACCTAATTGTGGCCTTCCAGTATCTGAAGAGGGCTACAAGAAAGCTGGGGAGGGACTTTTGAGGGTGTCAGGGAGCGATAGGTCTAGGGGGGAATGGAACAAAAGTAGAAATGGGTAGATTGAGATTGGATGTTAGGAAGAAATTCTTCCCCATGAGGGTGGTGAGACACTGGCACAGGTTGCCCAGGGAGGTGGTGGTAGCCTCATGCCTGGAGGTTTTTGCAGCCAGGCTGGATGTGGCTGTGAGCAACCTGCTGTGGTGTGAGGTGTCTCTGCCCATGGCAGGGGGATTGGACTAGATAATCCTTGAGGTCCTTTCCAACCCTAACAATTCTGGGATTCTCTGATTCTATGCTAGTCCCAGGTTTTTTTCCAACACAGAAGGAAGCTGTCCACAATGCTATCATGACAGAGGAATGAAGTGTATTTAAGCCAGCTTTTTTTTCCCCCCAATTACCAGACAATGAAAAGGAACAAGACATCATTTCTTGAGCAGAGTAGCTCTTCTACTGAAATTCCTAGAAGAATTGTAAGGACAATTGGAAATGAAGACTTTAAAGGACAAATTACCCTCTGGGAAGCAGGATCAGTCATTCTTTGTATTGGCTGAAGTCTTTAACACAACATGTGGGCACATAGGAATTTCACAGAACATTTGGAAGCAGTGATAGAGATTTCCAGATAGGAGTTGTAATTCCATGGAATTACTCAGAACTTCATTACAATTTCATATAGTGTATCTTTAGGAACTTTCCTGCAAGAAAATCTTTAACCTTTATCAGTGTAGGCTTTCCCATTTTTATTTTTACCTCCACCACAGGCTTTCCACTTCTAAAGAAGTTGAACATTTCTAACACTGACAAAACTGACCTGCAAGCCGCTGTGAACTGCAAAGAGTTTGAGGCATTATAGAACATTTATTGTTGTAAAAAGTAGAATGGAATGGAATGGAATGGAGTGGAGTGGAGTGGAGTGGAGTGGAGTGGAGTGGAATGGAATAGAATAGAATAGGGAATAGAATAAGGAAATGGAATGGAATGGAATGGAATGGAATGGAATGGAATGGAATGGAGTGGAGTAGAATAGAATAGAATAGAATAGAATAGGGAGTAGAATAAGGAAATGGAATGGAATGGAATGGAATGGAATGGAATGGAATGGAATGGAATGGAATGGAATGGAATGGAATGGAATGGAATAGAATAGAATAGAATAGAATAGAATAGAATAGAATAGAATAGAATGGAATAGAATAGAATGGAATAGAATAGAAAAGACCTTTGAGATCATCAAGTCCAACCTATCACGCAACACCATCTAATCAACTAAACCATGACACCAAGAACCCCATCCAGTCTCTTCCTAAACACCTCCAGTGATGGTGACTCCACCACCTCCCTGGGCAGCACATTCCAATGGCCAATCTATCTTTCTATGAAGAACTTCTTCCTAACATCCAGCCTAAAGCTCCTCTGGTGCAGTTTGAGACTGTGTCCTCTTGTTCTGGTGCTGGTTGCCTAGGAGAAGAGACCGACCCCCACCTGTCTACAACCTTCCTTCAGGTAGTTGTAGGAGGATTGTGGTGGTTTTAGGCTATGCCTTCAAATTTTAATTGCACATCTTTGAGCAGAAAACTGGAGGTAATGAACTGTTCATCTTTATTAAGCTTCTATTTTTTTCGTGCACCTTAACTTACCAAAGACTTTGTTGCTAAAAATACAGCTAATGCCAATCAACAGGGTTGCATGGAAATGAGGTCTTTTCAAACCCATGTGTTACCACTTTAAACAAAAATTATAGGGTCCACTTAGTAAAGGCTGCTGGGCTGACTGTGACTGCTTCAATTGTTTATAACGTGATATTGTGACTTGAGACTTTGCCTTGTATAGAACAAAGTAAGTACATATCAAACAGAAAAAAAACCCCACTCTGACCTCACTAAGTAGTAGTAAATGGATAAGCATTCTCTAATGGATTTGTTTCACAGGCTCAGACTCAACCAGGTTGGAAGAGACCTCCTAGATCATCAAGTCCAACCCGTCACCCAACCCCAACTAATCAGCTAGACCATGGCACTAAGTGCCTCATCCAGGCTTTTCTAGCAGGATTTATGCTGTTGAAAATCCCTATCAGCAATTTTTTAGGTCCATGAGAATGAAACCAAGACTAGAAGACAAGTCAGACAATTCTAAGAGTTCACTCTACTGGATTTATTAAAGAGGAAACAGAGACATAATTTGACTGATAGTTTTATATATATATACTCAGAGTTTGAAGAAGTATCTGAGAGAGAGAGGAGCTTTTCAATCTCACAGGAGAGGAATAATAAGATGCAGTGAATGAATATTGAAATTAGACAAATTCAGCCTTGGAAGTAATTAATGTGGTGTAATTAAAGATTAGAACAGCTTCTATGAGAATATCTGAAAGCCTGTGTATGTAGGAGGTGAGATCAGATGATCATGGTGGGACATTAGGGACTTGAAATCACAGGTTTAGATTTTCTGATGGACTACAGCATAAAAATTGGTGGTGTCAGAATATGCTCTATTTGATACAGAGTTGATGGCATGAGAAAACTACAATGTATGTCTTAATGACAGTGTTTATTTGGGATTAGAGGAAGGCAGTTATGTCATATCCCAGGATTAGCTACACATACCAAATCCTGCATTTGCAATACTTTTCATCATTTCTTAAATGCTGGGTGGAGTGGCTTTGACATATGAGAGGGTTGTGCTGCCACTCAGTGAGACTTGGACAGGCTGGAGAGCTGGGCAGGGAGAAATTTGATGAAGTTCAACAAGGGCAAGTGTAGAGTCTTGCACCTGGGAAGGAACAACTCCACACACTAGTATAGGCTGGGGATGCACCTGCTGGAGAGCAGCAAAGGCAAAAGGGACCTGGGGGTCCTGGTGGATGGAAGGATGACCATGAGCCAGCAATGTGCCCTTGTGGCCAGGAAGGCCAATGCCATTCTGGGATGGATTTGAAGGGCTGTGACCAGTAGGTCAGGAGAGGTTCTCCTCCCCATCTGCACTGGTGAGGCCACATCTGGAATATTGTGTCCAGCTCAGGGCTCCTCAGTTCAAGAAAGACAGTGAGCTGCTTGAGAGAGTCCAGTGCAGAGCCATGAGGATGATTAAGGGAGTGGAACATCTTCTGTACGAGAAGAGACTGAGGGAGCTGAGGGCTCTTTATCTTGGAGAAGAGGAGATTGAGAGGTGACCTCATCAATGTTTATAAATATGTGAAGGTGAGTCCCGAGAGGCTGGAGCCAGGCTCTGCTGGGTGGTGCCCAATGACAGCACAAGAGGCAATGGTGGAAGCTGAGGCACAGGAAGTTTCACATAGATATGAGGAAAAATTTATTCCCTGTGAGGGTGACAGAGCCCTGGAACAGGCTGCCCAGGGGGGTTGTGGAGTCTCCCTCTCTGGAGATATTCAAAACTCTCCTGGATGCATTCCTTTGTGATGTGGTGTAGGTGACCCTGTTCTGGCAGGGGGGGTTTGGCTGAATGATCTTTTGAGGTCCCTTCCAGCTGCTGAATTTCTGTGATTCTGTGCTTCTCTATCCACTTCCTTTTAAATGTTCCATATCTGTAACGCTGACATTCCTATCCTTTAGCTTACTGATTGTCTTCTCACTTTGTATCTGAGATGATGCAGTTTAACCACATGATGGTTTGCATTGTAATGAGCTTCAAAGGGAAGATCATTATCATGGGAAATACAGCAAACCTTTAATTCTTTCCCAATTGTAATGGGGAATAGGGAAGATCATTATCATGGGAAATGCAGTGAACCTTTATATCTTACCTGAACAGGGAGCATGGTGTATGATGCAAACCATGGGTAGATCCTTGCCTGCTATTCCATAAAAAAGCTTTCAAACTATCAGTTGAAATACCAAAACCTGTTCTGCCTTGCCCTCTCTCCAAAGGCAAGAGAGTCAGATCTCCTGGCCTGTAAATATGTGCCTTAGCTTGTGTAGTGCATGTGGGAGACAACCTGTTACAGACTTCCCTGAAGCTCTCCCCAGAACACACTATGCTGGACCAGCTGTTTTGGAAACTGTGGCCTTTCCCATTAGCTGGCACAGATCTGAGAGGGGTGTCTGTCATCTCAGCAGATCATCTTCTGAGCACACACATATTCTTCACTTTCTTCTGATCACCTCCAGAATACATCCACTCTGTGCTGATGTCCAACCTGGCTGATGCTATTGGGCTGCTCAGGGAGGTGGTGGAGTCACCCTCCCCAGAAGTGTTCAGAAAAGGATTGGATGTGGCACTTGGAGCCATGGTTTAGTTGTCAGGAGGTGTTAGATACTAGGTAAAAGGTTGGACTTGATGGTCTCTGAGGTCCTTTCCAACCTGGCTGATTCTATAATTCCTTTGAACCCCCTTGAATTTTGACTGTCTTGGTTCTGAGCTGTTTTAATGCATGACATCTACAAGACTTCTCTTTGTTTTCTTTAGTGGATGTCATTCAACAAGTCCAAGTGCCGAGTGCTGCACTTTGGCTACAGCAGAGCTATAGGCTGGGGTCGGAGTGGCTGGAGAGCTCCCAAACAGAGAGGGACCTGGGTGTGCTGATTGACAGCCACTTGAATATGAGCCAGCAGTGTGCCCAGGTGGCCAGGAGGGCCAATAGCATCCTGGCCTGCATTAGGAATAGTGTGGCCAGCAGGAGCAGAGAAGTCATTGTGCCCCTGTACTCTGCTTTGGTTAGGCCGCACCTTGAGTCCTGTGTCCAGTTCTGGGCCCCTCAGTTTAAGAAGGACATCGAAACACTTGAGCGTGTCCAGAGAAGGGCAACAAGGCTGGTGAGAGGCCTTGAACACAAGCCCTATGAGGAGAGGCTGAGGGAGCTGGGATTGTTTAGCCTGGAGAAGAGGAGGCTCAGGGGTGACCTCATTGCCCTCTACAACTACCTGAAGGGTGGTTGTAGCCAGGAAGGGGTTGGCCTCTTCTCCCAGGCAACCAGCACCAGAACAAGGGGACACAGTCTCAAGCTGCACCAGGGGAGGTTCAGACTCGAGGTGAGGAGGAAGTTCTTCACCGAGCAAGTCATTCGGCATTGGAACGGGCTGCCCAGGAAGGTGGTTGAGTCATCGACCCTGGAGGCGTTCAAGAGGAGATTGGACGTGGCACTTGGTGCCATGGTCTAGGCATGGGGTCTGTGTTGATAGGTTGGACTCCATGATCCCCGAGGTCCTTTCCAACCTAAGTGATACTGTGTGATACTGTAGTGTGCTTTGTCTTTTAAAAGCTTATAAGCCACCTGAAACACCCAGAGTGCACAGTGGAGATCATACAGCATTTCCATAACTCCTGCACACCATTATCTAAGTTTCTTAGCTGTGAATGCTGGGCATTCTTGCAGGGATATAGAATGTATTTGAGCTCAATGCCGTGCATCCTCTGCACTTTGAAGAAGGATGGTGTTGCCCTTTTCTTGTTTGTTTGTTTAAAAAAAAAAGCCAAAGCAAAACCCACTGGACAATAAAGCATCTTTTGGGGAGAACTGAGCATCTCACTACTGTGTAGCTCAGGAAACAACCTGCCCTTCTCCACTTCCTTCTTGAACTGCTGCAAGACTGACTCCCTCAGGCTACCTTTTAGGACTTGACCTTTGGGTAAACACCATGGATCCCTTAGTACAACTGTAGGAGGCCAATATCAACCTTCATTACAGATAGGAACTGAGTGCAGTCAAACCTAGAAGGATATAGGCAGGGAATCAATACCAGGCAACTGCATTTCTTGGCTGGGAATTACAGACTGTGCAACACAACTCCGGTGCAAGGTCTGGAGCATGCAAGCATGAGACCACAGCAGGGTGTATCTCCTGAAATACTATGTTTGTTTGGCTCCTGTAGGAAAGAACACCTGTGAATACATACAATGCAGCTGCAAAAGAAATCCACTTTCCTTTTGGCAAAAGGTTGTGTGGTGAGCTGGAAATGACCACCAAAACCACCCAAGCATCTGTGATTTAACTTTAAAAATACTTTTTTTTTTCCCCATGAAAACCTGTTCTTCCTATAGAGGTTATAAACACAAGAACACAGTACTCTTGAAACTATCACTAGCAAATGGAATGGAATGGAATGGAATGGAATGGAATGGAATGGAATGGAATGGAATGGAATGGAATGGAATGGAATGGAATGGAATGGAATGGAATTAACCAGGTTGGAAAAGACCTTTGAGATCATCAAGTCCAACCTATCACCCAACACCATCTAATCAACTAAACCATGGCACCAAGCACCCCATCCAGGCTCTTCCTAAATAACTCCAGTGATTGTTGACTCCACCACCTCCCTGGGCAGCACATTCCAATGGCCAATCTGGGAAGAACTTCTTCCTAACATCCAGCCTAAACCTCCCCTGGTGCAGCCTGAGACTGTGTCCTCTTGTTCTAGTACTGGCTGCCTGGGAGAAGAGACCAACCCCTACCTGGCTACAACCTCTCTTCAGGTAGCTGTAGACAGCAATAAGGTCTCCTCTGAGCCTCCTCTTCTCCAGGCTGAGCAATGCCAGCTCCCTCAGCCTCTCCTCATAGGGCTTGTGCTTTGCTAGCTACATCAGGAAGATAAGCACCACAGAGAGAGAATATTTTGTTAGGTAAAACCAATAAGAACACCCAAAGAAAAAGATATAAATTCCCCTAATAGATATAGGCTGGAAATTAAAAGAAATAAAATGGAATGGAATGGAATGGAATGGAATGGAATGGAATGGAATGGAATGGAATGGAATGGAATGGAATGGAATGGACCAGGTTGGAAGAGACCGTCAAGATCGTTATCAAAGCATAAAGGGCATGGTGCAATTAAGTATGATCTGAGGTTAAATATTATATGAGGTTAAGTATGATATGAGGTTCCAGCTCAACACAAGGGGGAACTTCTTTACAGTAAGGCTCATGATCCACTGGAACAGGCTGCCCAGAGAGGCTGTGGAGTCTTCTCTGGAGAGTTTGAAGGCCTGTCTGGATGTGATCCTCTGCGATCTGAGCTAGATTCTATGCTCTGGCAGGGGGGTTGGACTCAATGATCTCTTTGGGTCCCTTCCTGTGATCCAGTGATGATACAATGTACTAAAAGAACTAAAAGGGAGAAGAGGAGACCAGGGGTGACCTTATTGCTGTCTACAACTGCCTGAAGGGGGGTTGTAGACAGGCAGAGGTTGGTCTCTTCTCCCAGGCAGCCAGCACCAGAACAAGAGGACATAGTCTCAGGCTGTGCCAGGGGAGGTTAGGCTGGAGGTCAGGAGGAAGTTTTACACAGAGAGAGTGATTGCCCACTGGAATGGGCTGCCCAGGGAGGTGGTGGAGTCACCATCACTGGAGATGTTCTGGAGGAGACTTGACAGGGTGCTTGGTTGCATGGGTTAGTCGATTAGGTGGTGTTGGATGATAGGTTGGACGTGATAATCTTGAAGGTCTCTTCCAACCTGGTCTGGTCTGGTCTGGTCTATTCTATTCTGTTCTATTCTATTCTAAGAAGTAACTCATCTTTAGATGAAACCTTCATCTTTATGAAGACTATTACAATCTATAGGTACTAAGAGTAACTGGAACTGGGGTCACTGATTCTGCAGCTTCCTTGCCTGGGTCCTTTTCAGTCTCACAGAACTTTCTGCATTATTCCTGAGAGAACTGCACCACTCTTATTGTTCTGCAAGTGATGTTGCTTATGTCAATGAGAAAAGATAAATGCATTTTCTTTAGAGAGAGAGATCTTTTCTTGCTGCATTCACCAACTGATTCCCTCACAAAGCTGCAATCAATTTGCTGATAGAAATAGATTCATGTTTTTTTTACACCCATTGTTTTACTTACTCTCCTGGATGGTAGCACAGCTTTATTACAAGCTCCAGCCAAAGAGAGAGAAAGTGGCAGGAGTCTCTCTGATTTTATTTGGCTTCTCTTTCATTATTAAGGAACTTCATAGCCTGTAGCCATGTGCCATTTTTATCCTTCACAAGGCTTCTGCCTCAAAGTATTCAAATGCAGAATAGGTTATTTCTTACTCCAAATGTTAAAAGGCTGTTATAACCTTACGGTGCCACTAAGGATTGCCTGGCAAGTGAAATACTGACTCTAAAATTGCTTGCAGGTGCAGAGTGAATTCTTTCTATTAACTCTCCTTTGTAATGAAGCCTGTATGACTAATCACAGAATCACAGAATCACCAAGGTTGGAAGAGACCTCAAAGATCATTGAGTCCAACCTGTCACCACAGACCTTGTGACTAAACCATGGCACCAAGTGCCATGTCCAGTCCTCCTCTGAGAGGCTGTTCAGACAAAGTCAGGTCTCAAATTGGCCAGCTAGATTCAAAAGCTCCGGGAGAAGTTTCAGATGGTTATCTACCCACCAGTGCCAGCTTTCATGATACTGCTTTTGCTGTTCTTTGCCAGTGTTGACCAAGCTGCTAGACTGGATGTGGAAGGGATTTCAATCTTCTCCATCTGTGTGACTGGAGTTTAAGCTTACAGCTTTCATAGAATCATGGAATCATAGAATCAATATGGTTGGAAAAGACCTCAGAGATCAGCAAGTCCAACCTGTCACTCAACACCTCATGACAACTAATCCATGGCTCCAAGTGCCACATCCATTTCCTTTTTGAACACCTGAAGGGATGGTGACTCCACCACCTCCCTGGGCAGCACATTCCAATGGCCAATCTCTCTTTCTGGGAAGAACTTTCTCCTCACCTCAAACCTAAACCTCCCCTGGCACAGCTTGAGACTGTCCTTTTGTTCTGTCGGTGGTTGCCTGGGAGAAGAGACCAACTCCCACCTGGTTACAACCTCCCTTCAGGTAGTTGTAGAGAGCAATAAGGTCTCCCCTGAGCCTCCTCTTCTCCGGGATAAACTACCCCAGCTCCCTCAGCATGTCCTCACTGGGCCTGTGCTCCTCTGCTGATGTCCTTGTATAGCTGTAGATGTCTTTCCCACTGGTGAAGGATGGACTAAGTATGTTATTCTGTCCATTGTTTTAGACATACTCTGGCTTTAGTATTCAATTTCTTCTTAGGAAATGCTTCCTGAGGAATCTTGATTCAAAACTGGTTTGAGTTTGTTCAGACTAAGCCGGTTGTGTGGCAAGGCTATACTGTTGCTGTTCAGGATGAAGAAACATGTCTTGAAAGGAAGACTGAGGTCTTCCCATCTGTCCCAAGCACAAATACCTTCTGAAGTTCAGACTGATAATGAATAATCTGGGGGGGGGGAGGTGGGGGTGTGTGTGTGGGGTGGATTTGAAATCTGGTTCTGAATGCAGCCCAAGTTGTAGCACTGCAAAAATGGGTTTTTGTCCTGGCATCTTCCAGTTCCTGACAAGGAAATACAGAAACACAGGACAGCCTCTTCCACTGAATGAATCTGTTGATTTGAGCACACAGAGTTCTACATGTCCAGCCTGATAAAGGGATTATGCTTTTTCTTGTTGTTATCTCGGGTGAGGGGAGCTGCTGGTTTGCCTTCAAGTCATGACAGCAAAGAGAAAGCTCTAAAACTCTTCCTCACTTTGGGGGGAAGATTATAGTTTTAACACACTGTTCCTCTATTTATGATGCAGTAAAAAGAATGGGAGGGGGAAATAAAAGGAGTGTATGAGTTTACAAAAGATGTTTAACACAACAATGGACCCAAAAAACAATGAGATTTATAAAGTGCCCTGCCTAATAGTAGCTTTGTTTAAAGATTTATGTTCTTTGATCTCCCAAACAGTGCTTGCTTTGAACATATGAGTCAAAAGAACCATATTCTCCTTGTGTGGAGCAATAAAAGACATGATAGAAGATGGGCCATAATGTTTATTACTGCTATTGCTTTTTAATTGCAGTCCTATTGACCTTGGGCTCAGACTGAACTGAAGCACTTTTGGTGAGTCTCCAGTTGAATGGAATGGAATGGAATGGAATGGAATGGAATGGAATGGAATGGAATGGAATGGAATGGAATGGAATGGGATGGAATGGGATGGGATGGGGTGGGATGGGATGGAATGGAATGGAATGGAATGGAATGGGATGGGATGGGGTGGGATGGGATGGGATGGGATGGAATAGAATAGAATAGAATAGAATAGAATAGAATAGAATAGAATAGAATAGAATAGAATAGAATAGAATAGAATAGAATAGAATAGAATAGGATGGGATAAGGATACTATAGAAGAGGAGATGAGAGGAGAGGAGAGGAGGGAGGGGAGGGAGGGGAGGGGAGGGGGGGGAGAGGAGAGAAGAGAAGAGAAGAGAAGAGAAGAGAAGAGAAGAGAAGAGAAGAGAAGAGAAGAGAAGAGAAGAGAAGAGAAGAGAAGAGAAGAGAAGAGAAGAGAAGAGAAGAGAAGAGGACCATACCATGTTGGAAGAGACCTTTGAGACCATCAAGTCCAACCTATCATCCAACACCATCTAATCAACTAAATCATTGCACTAAGTGCTCCATCCAGTCCAGCAGCAGTGTATAACTGATAAACCTCAATGTAGCTGCACACTCTGTATCATTTTCTTCCCTTTTCCTTACATTTCACATATTCCACTATTTAAAATTTAGAGAATCCAGTCTCTTTTTAAACACTCCCAGTGATGGAGACTCCACCACCTCCTTGGGCAGCACTTTCCAATGGCCAAAAGAGGTGGGGGAGACTGGCAAGGGAGAGGGTGTTTTTTTTTACCTGTAAAGCTTTACTCAGTGAGTTTCTTGGACAAATGAAGTACTGAATTCTTAACATAGGTATCACTTTCAGTGCTTTGATGTTTTTGAGTTGGGAGGTTCTGAGAATCCTTGGCAGCTTTTTTAACCACTGTCAGATGTCCTGATCTCCTGTGGTATGTGCCAAAATTGCCACTTTTTACAGGCTTACTGGTTTCTTGTTCAATGACTCAAGCCAGACATCTCTAATTGCAGTAACAGCAATTTTTCAAGTGGGAATAAGGGAATTCCTTTCTCACCCTCAGTTTTCATAGTTTCATAGTTTCATAGTTTCATTCAGGGTTGGAAGGGACCACAAGGATCATCTAGTTCCAACCCCCCTGCCATGGGCAGGGACACCCCACACTAGATCAGGCTGGCCAGAGCCTCATCCAGCCTGCTCTTAAACACCCCCAGGGACGGGGCCTCGACCACCTCCCTGGACAACCCATTCCAGGGTCTCACCACTCTCATGCTTGTACATGCTAATTTCTCTGAGTAGCATGCATTTAGTTCTGACTCTTTATACTTTCCCAACAAAGCAAACGTTGCTATTGACTTAGCTGAGCACACAATTCTCTGCAAAACCTCCTTTGTTAAAAGGCTGCTGAATATTTTTGTGCCCACCCATTACAGGGTGAATTAAAGACTTCAGGAGTTCATTAAGCTCTGGACCTACCTGATCAACTTTTTCTGATGCACAAGTCAGTGGAAGGTCTGCTTCATATTGTGGGAGTTTCAAATGGAAGTTTTCACAAAGTGAAAGACCATGGACAAACTTAATACTGATCTGTCATGAGAATTAGACATCTCTGGAAAGCAGAGGAGCATCAACACTGCTTTGCTTTGTAACTCCAGTGGCAAATTTTGTGCTGCCTTTTGGTAACCTAGATGGTGGAGTCAACGTCACTGGAGGTGTTTAAGAGGAAACTGCAGGAGGCACGTAGAATGGAATGGAATGGAATGGAATGGAATGGAATGGAATGGAATGGAATGGAATGGAATGGAATGGAATGGAATGGAATGGAATGGAATTAACCAGGTTGGAAAAGATCTTTGAGATCATCAAGTCCAACCTATCACTCAACACCATCTAATCAACTAATCCAGGGCACCAAGTGCCTCATCCAGTCTCTTCCTAAACACCTCCAGTGATGGCGACTCCAACACCCCCCTGGGCAGCACATCCCAATGGCCAATATCTCTTTCTGGGAAGAATTTCTTCCTAACATCCAGCCTAAACCTCCTCTGGTGCAGCTTGAGACTGTGTCCTCTTGTTCTGGTGCTGGTTGCCTGGGAGAAGAGACCAGCCCCCAGCTGGCTACAGCCTGCCTTCAGGTAGTTGTAGACAACAATAAGGTCTCCCTGAGCCTCCTCTTCTCCAGGCTAAGCAATCCCAGCTCCCTCAGCCTCTCCTCCTACTTGGTACCATAGTTTAGCTGATTAGATGGTGTTGGGTGATAGGTTGGACTTGTGAATCCCAAAGGTCTTTTCCAACCTGGTTAATTCTGTATCTGTAATATTTGGGTTTAGGCTTTTGATTCCATTTTTATTAGTTGTCTACTTATGCTTTGCTTCCCCATTGTGACCAAGCCTCTAGCATTTTCTCTTGACATATGCAGTACATAGTGGAGATCATGCTGTTTCTACTGGGTTGTAGGCTCAGTGACATTTATTCAACATGCCATCCTTTCTCCTTTCTTTTCCAGCAAGTTGCACCAGGCATGGTATGCACCCTTTGAGTTTTTCAGTTTTCTGAGCCAGGGCAGCACAACCTCTGCACAAGAATTATTGCCCCTTTCAGGTAGCAATTTGCACACACAAATCCACCTCCCTTTATTTCCAGGGGTGTCCCATTAAAGCTGCTCTTCTTAACAAGATAAACAGATTTGATTGTTTGGTGGTTTGGATTCTGTCTGCTTCAAGATATTTGTGGGAGGGAAAGGAACAGACTCAAATGGTAGGATGGATTAGGATGAGCTAATTACTGAGCTACAGCTGGCTATTTTACTGTGTACCTGCCAGCATGGAACTAATGCTTCTGTACCCTTTCCCCTGTGAGGAGAGGCTGAGGGTGCTGGGGTTGCTTAGCCTGGAGAGGAGGAGACTCAGGGGTGACCTTATTGCTCTCTACAGCTACCTGAAGGGGAGTTGTAGCCAGGCAGAGGTTGGTCTCTTCTCCCAGGCAGCCAGCACCAGAACAAGAGGACACAGTCTCAGGCTGCACCAGGGGAGGTTCAGGCTGGAGGTCAGGAGGAAGTTTTACACAGAGAGAGTGATTGCCCATTGGAATGGGCTGCCTGGGGAGGTGGTGGAGTCACCATCACTGGAGGTGTTCAGGAGGAGACTTGACAGGGTGCTTGGTTGCATGGTTTAGTTGGTTGGGTGGTGTTGGATGATAGGTTGGACGCGATGATCTTGAAGGTCTCTTCCAACCTGGTT
>WWNC01000038.1:9150000-9287500 GCA_011125475.1 Melanerpes aurifrons | reverse complement strand
TCCTAGGTCTCTCCAAACTGAATAAGCCCAGCTCCCTCAGCCTCTCTTCACAGGAGAGGTGCTCCAATCCCCTGATAATAGAATAGAATAAACCAGGTTGGAAGAGACCTTCAAGATCATCACGTCCAACCTATCACCCAACACCACCCAATCAACTAACCCATGGCACCAAGCACCCTGTCAAGTCTCCTCCTGAACACCTCCAGTGATGGTGACTCCACCACCTCCCCGGGCAGCCCATTCCAATGGGCAATCACTCTCTCCGTGTAAAACTTCCTCCTGACCTCCAGCCTGAACCTCCCCTGGCGCAGCCTGAGACTGTGTCCTCTTGTTCTGGTGCTGGCTGCTTGGGAGAAGAGACCAACCTCTGCCTGTTTACAACCCCCCTTCAGGTAGTTGTAGAGAGCGATAAGGTCACCCCTGAGTCTCCTCCCCTCCAGGCTAAGCAGCTTCAGCTCCCTCAGTCTCTCCTCATAGGGCTTGTGTTCCAAGCCCCTCACTAACTTCGTTGCCCTTCTCTGGACTCGTTCCAGCAAGTCAACATCTGGACCTGCCCTCCTCTGGACCTGCTTCATCAGCTCCATGTCCTTATATCGAGGGCTCCAGACCTGTACACAGTACTCCAGGTGAGGTCTCAGCAGAGCAGAGTAACATGCCAACACAGTTATCATTGGGCAAGGAATCTGAACACCTTTTTTTCTTTAAAAGAAAAATATTACCATGCCAGATTTCCATTTTCAATGTTAAGAGAGCAATAAGTAATGAAGCCATCTGCAAGTATTGCATTCCATTTGCCATATCTCGCAGTCTCAAGCTGCGCCAGGGGAGATTCAGACTGGATGTTAGGAAGAAATTCTACAGAGAGAGAGAGATTGACCATTGGAATGGGCTGCCCAGGGAGGTGGTGGAGTCACCATCATTGGAGGTGTTTAGGAGGAGACTTGATAGGGTGCTTGTTGCCATGGTTTAGTTGATTAAGTGGTGTTGGATGATAGGTTGGATGCAATGATCTCAAAGGTCTCTTCCAACCTGGTTTATTCTAATTCTAATTAATTCTATCTTCCTGTAGAAATTTCTTTCCCTATTCAGACTTTGACATTGCTGATATTTTTCTTGACTGCACACATTTGCAGTTGAACCTGCTTCTTCCAACCCCAACCCATCTCCAGTGGAATTTCTTGCCTTCTTGCTTCTTAATTACATCGAAATTAACACAGAGAAATTGGATATTGCATGAATGATAATAGCAATCAAGGGTAGGATGCTATTAGGGAAGTTTCTCCGTGTTATTTATCCTGCTTCAAGCCATCTGGAAGCATCTGAATGTGCCATTGGAATAATTAAGAAAAATCAAGAACAAAATGGCTTTAAATGAATTTTAATGACAAAACTAATTAGGGGACCATTCCCATAACACACAACAGTCGCTGCATGTTACTAATGTATCACAAGTGAGATGACTTGGGAAGGATAAATGACAGATTTCGCAAATTCATCTCTCAGCAGCACCTTACTGGATTTTTATTTTCAACTCCAGAGAATGTTGGAGGTGAGGTTGGGTTGGTTTGGTTTGGTTTGGTTGGGTTGGGTTTGGTTCGGTTGGGTTGGGTTTGGTTTGGATTGGTTTGGTTTGGTTGGGCTGTTTTGGGATGGGTTTGGTTTGGTTGAGTTGGGTTGGGTTTGGTTGGGTCAGGTTGCTTTGGATTGGATTGGGTTGGTTGGGTTTGGTTGGGTTTGGCTGGCTTTGGATTGGTTTGGTTTGGTTGGGTTGGGCAGGGTTTGGTTGGGTCGGGTTGCTTTGGATTGGATTGGGTTGGATTGGGTTTGGTTGCCTTTGGATTGGTTTGATTTTGTGTGGGTTTGGATTGGATTGGTTTGGTTTTGTTTGGGTTAGTTTGAGTTGTGTTGGGTTTGGTTGGGTGGGGTTGCTTTGGGTTGGATTGGGTTGGTTGGGTTTGGTTGCTTTTGGATTGGTTTGATTTTGTGTGGGTTTGGATTGGATTGGTTTGGTTTTGTTTGGGTTAGTTTGAGTTGTGTTGGGTTTGGTTGGGTGGGGTTGCTTTGGGTTGGATTGGGTTGGTTGGGTTTGGTTGGCTTTGGATTGGTTTGGTTGGGTTTGGATTGGTTTGGTTTGGTTGAGTTGGGTTTGGTTGGGTTGGGTTGCTTTGGGTTGGATTGGGTTTGGTTTGGTTGGGTTGAGCTGAATTGGGTTGGGTTTGGTTTGGTTGGGTTGAGCTGAATTGGGTTGGGTTTGGTTTGGTTGGGTTGAGTTTGGTTTGGTTGGTTTGGGTTGTGTTTGGTTTGGTTTGGTTGATTGGGTGGGTTGGTTTGGGTTAGATTGGGTTTGTTTTGATTGGGTTTGTTTGGGTTGGGTTTGGTTTGCTTTGCTTTGCTTTGATTTTGCTTTAGTTTGTTTTTTTGTGTGTGATTAGTGTGTCTGAAGTGCATGCCATATTTGTTCTAACAGTACCTCTGTGACATTTTTAGGACAGAAAAGTTAAGCCTCATTCTCTTCCACTGGGGATTTGGGTGGCCTAAGTGTTTTCTCTAATTGCTAAAAGCTATGAAGTCATAAAGCTTCTGAGGGGAACTATTTGATCACTGCTAGCATGTTGTTCCTTTACATGCAGTCAATGACACTCTATTATGAGTTCTTCTAAAGCATTCCTGGTGCCCACTAGTCAAAGAAAACATTTTCAGGAGCAGCAATATGCTTTCATTACTCAGTGGCAGCTGTGTGAGTGCAAACATTGATGTTTTCTTCAGGAACCTAATATTCATAATGAAAGTTGAGTGGTTAACCATCATTAAGCTTCAGGGTTTAGGCATAACTCATGAGGTTCAACAAGACCAAGTGCAAGGTCCTGCATCTGGGTCGGGGCAGTCCCAAACACCAATATAGGCTGGACAGGGAGTGGCTTGAGAGCAACCCTGAAGATAAGGACTTGGGGGTGCTGGTGGATAAGAGGCTCAACATGAGCCAGCAGTGAGCACTTGCAGCCCAGAAAGCCAGCCAAAGCCTGGGTTGCAGCAAGAGAAGCATAGTCAGCAGGGCAAGGGAGGTGATTCTCCCACTCTGCTGATACCACACCTGGAGCACTGTGTCCAGTTCTGGAGCCTCTATTACAGGAAGGATCTGGAGGTGCTGGAAGGTGTCCAGAGAAGGGCCACAAGGATGAGTAGAGGGCTGGAGCTGCTCTGCTATGAGGACAGACTGAGAGAGTTGGGGCTGTTCAGTCTGCAGAAGAAAAGGCTCCAAGGAGACCTTTTTGTAGCCTTCCAGTATATGAAGGGGGCTACAAGAAAGCTGGGGAGGGACTTTTTAGGGTGTCAGGGAGTGATAGGGTGATAGGAGTAGGGGGAATGGAACAAAACTAGAAATAGGTAAACTCAGATTGTATGTTAGCAAGAAGCTCTTCCCCATGAGGGTGGTGAGACACTGGCACAGGTTGCTCAGGGAGGTGGTGGAAGCCTCATCCCTGGAGACTTTTAAGGCCAGGCTGGATGTGTCATGGGGTTGTTGTGGCCAATGTGTAGAACCTGGCACTTAGATGTGTTAAATCTCATGCACTTGGACTCTGCCCATCTGTCCACCCTGTCAAGGTCCCTCTGCAGAGCTCTCCTACCCTCTAACAGATCAAAACCTGTCCCCAGCTTGGTGTCATCTGCAAACATATTGATGATGGACTCAATCCCTTCGTACAGATCATCAATAAGGATATTGAACAGGATGGGGCCCAGCACTGATCCCTGGGGGACACCACAATGTCATTGCAATATCTCTTCTCTTATGAAACCAGCCTAATCCTCCACAGTTGCATAGTAAAATAAACTTTCAAAGTGAAGCTGTTTCATAGAGCTACCTCCTCTTCTCAGAAAGACAATATTAAAAAGAACAGAACACTCTAACAGGCACACACTGTTCTCTGCCATCACTGAGATTTGGGAAAGGTGAATCTAAATTATACTGAGTGATGAAAAGGACCATCACAGTGATATAAGAAATGGAGAAACCATTAAAATAATAATAATAATAAAAAAAGAAAAGAATTTTAGGATGTCTACGTGGAGAAAATTAATATCTTTGAGTTTTTCAAGGTGGCAGAGCTTCCAGTGAAAAGCCCCTACAGAGTGGCCCCTATACTAAGCCCTACAAAGTGGCTTAATATAATGAGACCTAATTGTGGCCTTTCAGTATCTGAAGGGGGCTACAACAAAGCTGGGGAGGGACTTTTGAGGGTGTTAGGGAATGATAGGACTGGGGGGAATGGAGCAAAACTAGAACTGGGTAGATTGAGATTGGATGTTAGGAAGTTCTTCCCCATGAGGGTGGTGAGAGCCTGGCACAGGTTGCCCGGGGAGGTGGCGGAAGCCTCATCCCTGGTGGTTTTTGCAGCCAGGTTGGATGTGGCTGTGAGCAACCTGCTGTAGTGTGAGGTGTCCCTGCCCATGGCAGAGGGGCTGGAACTGGATAATCTGTGAGGCCCCTTCCATCCCTGACAATTCTGTGATTTACCAGCTCAGAAACAGGGAGTAGTCTAGTGGCTACTACTTATTCTAGGGGCTACAAAGATGGTTAGGGGACTAGGATATCTTCCTTATAAAGAAAGGCTGAGGGACTTGGAGCTTTTTTACACTGGAGAAGACTGAAGGGGAACCTTATCAATGTTTATAAACACTTACAGAGTGGCTGTAAGGAAGATTGGGCCAGTCTTTCTCCAGTGGTGCCCGGTGACAGAACAAGGGCACTAACATAAACATAGGAAGCTCCATCTAAACATGAGGGGCAACTTCTTTACTTTGAGGGTGGCAGAGCACTGGACAGGCTGCCCAGAGAGGTTGTGTAGTCCATCTCTGGAGTCATTCAAAACCCATCTTGATGCCATCCTATGCAGCCTACTCCAGATGACTAAGGTAGCAGGAGGGGTGTGTGTGGGGGGGGTTTGAACATGATGATGTCCAGAGGTCCCTTCCAAGCCCTGCTATTCTCTGATTCTGGAATGGTGCTGCAAACATATGCAGGGATATTAGCTCTGATATAGTGCTGTGAAAATGGAGAGACACACAGCTTCCAGAACAGATTTGGCTGGTGTCCACATATTCATTTCCAGGGTTTATTATACCTGCAGCAGCTAAAGGTATGCATAGGCCCTAAAATCCAAGCTTAATTTATTTTGTGTAATGGAAGCTGGCAGTCACTCTAAAAAACAATGGGGAAAATAAATGCTGTAGGAAACCCATTTGAATACAACTTTTATAAGAAAGGAGAAAAAGGTTATGAAACTTTGTAGATCAATTTACGCTGCAAATCGGGTGAAAAAATATGTAAAAATCAAAGAGAATGGAATGGAATGGAATGGAATGGAATGGAATGGAATAGAATAGAATAGAATAGAATAGAATAGAATAGAATAGAATAGAATAGAATAGAATTAACCAGGTTGGAAAATACCTTAGAGATCATCAAGTCCAACCCATCACCCAACAGCATCTAACCAACTAAACAATGGCACCAAGTGCCTCATCCAGTCTCTTCCTAAACACATCCAGTGATGGTGACTCCACCACCTCCCTGGGCAGCACATTCCAGTGGCCAGTCTCTTTCTGGGAAGAATTTCTTCCTAACATCCAGCCTAAACCTCCCCTGGTGCAGCTTGAGACTGTGTCCTCTTGTTCTCATGCTGGTTTCCTGGGGGAAGAGACCAACCCCCACCTGGCTGCACATTCCAAGGGCCAGTAACCCTTTCTGTGAAGAACTTTCTCCTCACCTGGAGCTATTTGCATTCTCTTCTCCATCAAATGAAAAACAACAATCCTGTTGTACTTGGGGAAAGCTAAGGAAGTTTTATTAGGAAAAGAAAAATTATGCTCTGTGATATTGTGCTTTTCCTCAGAAAGTTATGAAGAATGGAATGGAATGGAATGGAATGGAATGGAATGGAATGGAATGGAATGGAATGGAATGGAATGGACCGGACCAGGTTGGAAAAGACCTAATCGTGAAATTGTTCATGCTTTTAATATTGAAGGTCTCTTCCAGCCTGGTCTGGTCTGGTCTGGTCTGATCTATTCTATTCTATTCTGTTCTATTCTATTCTATTCTATTCTATTCTATTCTATTCTATTCTATTCTACTTTTTGGGTTTTTTTTTTAATTAATAAGGAAAAAGTGAAAAAGGAGGAGAGTAAAGGGGAAAATAAGGCAAGAGGTTTCAAGAAATATAATCCCTTGACCTTTCTTGGCTCAATGGAGGTCAGTGAGGAAACTGATTCCCTTTGCCTTGCTAGGGATAAAATTTAATCTCTCATCAGTGAATGCTGAAACCTTGATTCTTTGGTGCAGGAGACACTCTGTGTCTTGAACTCATTGGTCAGTAGTAAAAGAAGTAAAATATCACCAGGCAACTGCCATATCAGATTGGATGTTAGGAAGCTCTTTCCCATGAGGGTGGTGAGAGACTGGCACAGGTTGCCCAGGGAGGTGGTGGAAGCCTCATCCTGAGGTTTTTGCAGCCAGGCTGGATGCGGCTGTGATCAACCTGCTGTAGTGTGAGGTGTCCCTGCCCATGGCAGGAGAGTTGGAACTGGATGATCCTTGAGGTCCCTTCAAACCCTACCAATTCTAGGATTTTATGATATAAATACCAGTTCCATACATCCGTGTCCTTGGGCTGTTTGTTGCTGTCCCTCTTTTGGATATTTGAAGCAATCTTCATGGAAAATCCGGATGAAGATGAGTGAACTGGATGAAAACCACAAAGCATCAGTCTCAGCTCTGACTGTCAGCAACATCCTGGTGAGAAATGAATGGGACAGCAACACATTAATCCACTTTTACAGCAGCAGTCATTGCCTGTGGTCTAATTCTTCAGTATGGGCAGATGGGTGCCAGGGAAGATTTAGGCCCAGTTACTTCTGTCATGTTTAGTTCCTTGTTATTTTAACACTTTTTGACTGAAGACTGTAGCAAAGGGAATGGATTCCTACTCTAACAACAAGACTACTGAACACTTTTATGAAAAATTTAAGGTTAAAGGTAAAAGGAAGAGTCTATAATTTATAGATGCTCTTCAGAAGAAGAAAATCCACAGCAGTATCTCCTACTCAGATCTTTGACACACCAATCGTTAAGCTATTTCATGTAAAGGCAAAGATTGCCTCAGTATATTATTGGGCCAGATGTATTGGGCTGCCCAGGGAGGTGGTGCTGGGTTCTGCACATTGGCCACAGCATTAGCCTGGAGAAGAGGAGGCTCAGGGAAGACCACCTTGCTCTCTACAACTACCAGAAGGGAGGTTGTAGCCAGGTGGGGGTTGGTCTCTTCTCCCAGGCAACCAGCACCAGAACAAGAGGACACAGTCTCAAGCTGTGCCAGGGGAGGTTTAGGCTGGATGTTAGGAAGAGGTTCTTCCCAGGAAGAGAGATTGGCCATTGCAATGTGCTGCCCAGGGAGGTGGTGGAGACACCATCACTGGAGGTGTTTAAGAAGAGCCTGGATGAAGCACTTGGTGTCATGGTTTAATTGATTAGATGGTGTTGGGTGATAGGTTGGACTTGATGATCTCTAAGGTCTGTTCCAACCTGGTTAATTCTATTCTATTCTAAATGTACACATGTAATTTATCTTGGTGCCATGGTTTAGTTGATTAGAAGGTATTGGGTGATAGATTGGACTTGATGATCTTGAAGTTATTTGCCAACCTGGTTAATTTCATTTCTATTCTATTCTATTCTATTCTATTCTATTCTATTCTATTCTATTCTATTCTATTCTATTCTTCTGTTCTATTCTATTCTATTCTATTCTATTCTATTCTATTCTATTCTATTCTATTCTATTCTATTCTATTCCATTCCATTCCATTCCATTCCATTCCATTCCATTCCATTCCATTCCATTCCATTCCATTCCATTCCACCCTACCCTACCCTACCCTACCTTACCCTACCCCACCCCACCCACTCCACTCCACTCCACCCCACTCCACTCCACTCCACTCTACTCTACTCTACTCTACTCTACTCTACTCTACTCTACTCTACTCTACTTCACTCCACTCCACTCTATTCCATTCCATTCCATTCCATTCCATTCCATTCCATTCCATTCCATTCCATTCAATTTCTCCTCTCAGAACCCACCAAAAAATAAAATTGCTATTCCTTTTCATTTTTATTTTTTTCAGATGTATGAATTCTCTACAAATTTATTTCCACAAAAGACTGATGAGAGGCATTTTCATCCCGTGGCTAGCTTGCAAGCATTTACTTTGCTCTAAATTGTAACTGTTTTATTAACTTCTCCGCCTTTGATTGGAGAAACCTCAGAGAGCAATTTTCAGTAATGGAGAAATCATCCTTATTTTCTTTTTTTTTTTTTAACTGAACTGAGTTGTGCTTAATCAAATTGTCTATGAATGTTCTTTCCAGTCACCTCTGTGGAGAGCCTCTCTGTAAAATGCTAAGGCAGAAAAAGATGAGCTTTTAGGGCATTACTTATCATTTGCTGAGAAGCTGGCTACCCATGGGAGGTGCTGAGTTATTTGCCTTTGTAACATTTGCTTTCTTTCCTTCTTTTTATTTCCCCTATTTGTCCTTATTTAATAATTATTAATTTTTTTTTTGGTCTGTTAATGTTACAGTGACCCCCAAGGTTTCTTGGTTTTACTCTTCCTTTCCTCTCCCCCTCTACTCCGCTCTGGTGAGACTCCACCCGGAGCACTGTGTCGAGTTCTGGAGCCCCTAGGACGGGAAGGATCTGGAGGTGCTGGAAGGTGTCCAGAGAAGGGTAATGATAATGAGCAGAGGGCTGGAGCTGCTCTGCTATGAGGACAGACTGAGGGAGTTGGGGCTGTTCAGTCTGGAGAAGAGAAGGCTCTGAGAAGACCTAATTGTGGCCTTTCAGTATCTAATGAGGGCTACAAGAAAGCTGGGGAGGAACGTTGTAGAGAGTCAGGGAGTGATAGGACTGGGGGAAATGGGAAAAAAAACAGGAATGAGTAGGTTCAGATTGGATGTTAGGAAGAAGTTCTTCCCCAGGAGGGTGGTGAGACACTGGCACAGGTTGCCCAGGCAGGTGGTAGAAGCCTCATGCCTGGAGGTTTTTGCAGCCAGGCTGGATGTGGCTGTGAGCAACCTGCTGTAGTGTGAGGTGTCCCTGCCCTTGGCAGGGGGGTTGGAACTGGCTGATCCTTAAGGTCCCTTCCATCCCTGACAATCTTATGATTCCCCCATCCTTCTGTGAGAGGCAAGAGGTCAAGTGAACTGTGTGGTGATTGTCTGCCCACTGAGGTTCACCCACCACATCACACTTTTTCTTTTTGTTTTTTTCCTGGATAAATGTCTTCAATTTCCTTTCTACTTATTTTTGTCTATAATGAATGTTCCCCCATATCCTGGGCTGATCAGAGAACACAGGGTGTTGCTGAGCAGGCGTGGTGGGTTTTGAGGCTCAGGTACCTTTCAGATAGCCACCAAGAAAAAGCCCTCCAAATAGACAGAAGTCACAGGGGGACAGACAAGGCATCCCAAGATACTGTAATATAGAATCATAGAATTAACAGAGTTGGAAGAGAATTCAAGGATCATCTAATTCCAGCCCCCCTTGTCATGGGCAGGGACACCTCACACTACATCGGGTTGCTCAGAGCCACATCCAGCTTGGCCTTAAAAACCTCCAGGCATGAGGTTAATCTCATCCTACCAAAGCTATTAAAAATATATCTAAACAACAAATACAAGATTTGTAAGAGCCTGGACTTGTGAAACCTCTTTAGGAACTCATTCCCACCTAATTCATTTGGGAACCACCAGGAAAGCCTTTGGGAAGAGACTGCAGAAACAGACAGGTAAGCATCCTGTAAGTGACCATGGCATAAAGATAGTTTGCTCCTGAAAGGAAGAGAGAAAAAACCAAACCAAAACAAACCCACAACTCTGAGAAAAATCATTCTTTAGGATATATTCCCAGAGGCTCAGAGTTGCCTGGGAAACTAGCAGCCATCTCCTTTCTGAGCAAATGTTGAGTCACATGGATTTTCCATGTGTCTGCTTTAGTTGCTGATTTATATATATATATAGTTTTAAAGCAGAATGTAGCTGCTCAGCAGAGCAGGTCTTTACAGTCAGCTTTGCATCTGTGGGACTTACTCTCTTTCAATTTGCATTTGATGCTGCTTGCATAAGTCTTCAGAATTAAGTCTCAGATAGACAGGGCTGGAAGGTTTTTCATTAGCGTTTGGACGATTGTGTTCCATTCTCAACTGATGGAGAAGAGAAGGCTCCAAGGAGAACTTTTGTAGCCTTCCAGAATCTGAAGGGGGCCTACAGGAAACCTAGGGAGGGACTTTTCAAGGTGTCAGGTAGTGATAGGACTAGGGGGAATGGATCCAAGCTAGAGGAGGGGAAATTTAGATTAGATGTTAGGAGGGTGAGACACTGAAACAGATAGCCCAGGGAGGTGGTGGGAGGCCCATTCTTGGATGTTTCTAAGGCCAGGCTGGATGTGATTCTGGGCAATCTGCTGTAGTGTGAGGTGTCCCTGCCCATGCAAGGGGGGTTGGAACTAAATGATCCTTGGGATGTCTTTCAACCTTGACAATTCTGTGGTTATTTGTGAATATCATAAATTTGTGCCTGGAACCTAGGTGCAGTATACTGCAAGGCAACTAATGTGTAGCGTCTGTATTTACATATCTGAATCATCTTCTAGGTATTGGAAGAATAGAATAGAATAGAATAGAATAGAATAGAAGAATAGAATAGAATAGAATAGAATAGAATAAGTCAGGTTGGAAAAGACCTCTAAGATCATCAAGTCCAACCTATCACCCACACCATCTAACTGATTAAACCATGGCACCAAGTGCCTCATTCAGTCTCTTCTTAAACACCTCCAGGGATGGTGACTCCACCACATTCCAATGGCCAGTCTCTCTTTCTGGGAAGAATTTCTTCCTAACATCCAGCCTAAACCTCCCCTGGCACAGCTTGAGACTGTGGCCTCTTCTTTTGATGCTGGGTGCCTGGGAGAAGAGACCAACCCCCACCTGTCTACAACCTCCCTTCCGGTAGTTGTAGAGAGCAATAAAGTCTCCCCTGAGCCTCCTCTTCTCCAGGCTAAGCAACCCCAGCTCCCTCAGCCTCTCCTCACAGGGCTTGTGCTCCTCCCCAGCTTTGTTGACCTTCTCTAGACATGTTCCAGCGACTCAACATCTTTCCTAAACTGAGGGTCCCAGAACTGGACACAGGACTCAAGGTGTGGAATAACCAGTGCTGAGTACAGGGCACAATGACTTCCCTGCTCCTGCTGGCCACACTATTCCTGATCCAGGCCAGGATGCCATTGGCCTTCTTGGCCACCTGGGCAAGATACATTCAGCTTGGAATGATATGCTACCAGATAACTACTCTAGCATGTTACTTAAAACAACAGGAGATGTGCTTAAGATGGAAATCTTCTTCCCATTTGAAAACAGCTTACAAACCCAACCCCAAACCACAGAAAAGAAACAAGGCATTGACAGCAAGGCACATAAAACTTCCTCAGTGGCAGAGGCTCTATTTCTTTCTTTTAGGAAACAACAGCTACATGATCCTTGAGGTCCCTTCCAACCCTAACAATTCTATGATTCCATGATTAGCCAAATCATAGTCCTTAGCCAAAGCAAAAGCAGCAGCATTTTTCCTGACTCTGTTTGAAGGGAATTGAATTTGATGAGTCATAACTCTGAGAAATAACTGGTGTTTAGAATGAAAGTAATGCAGGGAAATTTCATTGCAGAGGTAAAAACAGGAGTGTGATTCATGTGAAAAATAAATCAGCCCAAAGCATTCAGCCTCTTGCATCTCTTGCAGCAGAGGCAAAATAACCAGGTTGTATTTATTATTGCTCCCTTTAGCCACTGCTGTGGTTATTGTTACCACATTCTAGCCCTTGAATAAACTTACAAACCTGTCAGGAATCCAGTGGTACTGCAGAGCTCTAGTGCCAGCTGCGCTAAACACTTACAAGTGCCTGCCACAGCACTTAGTCAATTTGGGGAGAGACTAATAATCCCAAACTCTAAGTGCAAAGTTTCACTAAAAAAAAAAGGCTTTAAACACACCTGAGAAATTATCTTCTTTCACTGTAAGCATCTGTTCACTTTGCCTCCTAATGTAATGCATCCAAGGAAATCACAGACTGTCGAATTGATACTGCACTTAATGCTCACAAATAAATGAAAAGGTAGGCAGCATGCACAAGCACTTGCCTTCTCCACTAAATCCCTGGGTGTCAAGCTGTAAACTGGGATGAAACTTCAGGAATGGATTGTAACCTCTCACAGTGCTCATTATGTAAAAGAGGAGATTATAAATATTTAGCTAGAGTGGCACTAAAAAGGTTGTTGCACTCTATTTGTGAGCGGAGGTTTAGGCTGGATGTGAGGAAGAATTCCTTCCCAGCAAGAGAGATTGGCCATTGGAATGTGCTGCCCAGGGAGGTGGTGGAGTCACCACCACTGGAGGTGTTTAGGAAGAGACTGGATGAGGCTCTTGGTGCCATGGTTTAGTTGATTAGATGGTGCTGGGTGATAGATTGGACTCGATGACATCAAAGGTATTTTCCAACCTGGTCTGGTCTGGTCTGGTCTTCCATTCTTCCATTCCATTCCATTCCATTCCATTCCATTCCATTCCATTCCATTCCAATTCCATTCCATTCCATTCCATTCCATTCCATAAAAGGACTGAGGAAAGGCTGAGGGGGCTGAGGGTCTTTAGCTCAGAGAAGAGGTGCCTGAGGGTTGACCTCATTCATGTTTACAAAGATGTGGAGGGTGAGTGTCAGGAGGATGGAGCCAGGCTCTGCTTAATGATGTCCAATGATAGGACAAGGGGTAGTGGGTGCAAGCTGGAGCAGAAGAGGTTCCACATCCTATCCTATCCTATCCTATCCTATCCTATCCTATCCTATCCTATCCTATCCTATCCTATCCTATCTTGTCTGTCCTATCCCGTCCCGTCCCGTCCCATCCCGTCCCATCCCATCCCATCCCATGTCCTGTCCTGTCCTGTCCTATCCCATCCTATCCTATCCTATCCTATCCTATCCTATCCTATCCTATCCGCCATTCCTCATAGTCAGATGGCCATATTCTTACCAGCCAGAAAAGCCTCTGCTCCCAGTTTCTATGCTGATTACCTGACTTCAGCATCCATGACCTCAAATTCTCTAGCTATTATTATTGTCACTATGCAAATGCAGATTGTAAAGGTATTGTTTCATTTGGGTTTGGGGGTTTCTGCTTGTGGCTTGTGTGTTAGTTTGGCTTGGGATTTGCTGTATTGTTTTATTTCAACATAACAAGCCTTTCCCTTTCTTATATATTCTTTGAGATCTATTTTGAGATGGAATGACTCACAGTCTGGAGTTCCCATTTCTCATCCTGAGAATCTGGGTGATGGTTCAGAACAAACACTCCCCAGATTGCTACAGAGAGGGGCGAGGAGTTCAGCCTGTCTTAAGTCAATGCATTTAGCAAAGTGGAGCTACAAAAGCTCTCCAACAATGAGGGCTTCCAAAACTCTCTAATTTTTCCAATTATATCTTATTGCAGTCAGGTAGATAAACCATTATCCACATCATGCCAACTTTATGTATTTTTTTTTACTTGAGAGACAAAAATCTGAGGTACTGTCATGCTGATAGCTGCATGCTGTGCCTAACCTTTCCCTGACTGAATTTTCCTCCCATGGCTCCATATTAACATCGTGTATGAGCCTGTGCAGAAGTATAGTGCAGATTAAGTGTCAGTATCCTGCAGGAGAAAATATTCTGTTTCCTATAGTGCCTGTAGGCAGATGGCAGGTTAAGAGCACGTATGATACTTTCCCCTTAATACTCTCCCAGCTTCTGCATGTTTTTAGCTCTCAGGATTTTCTGAGTCTGATGCAGTATGTGTCTATTTAGTAACATTCACTGGGTCTCCTTGTCAAAATGCTTCTCTAGTCTACCCTGAGTGCCTGCAAATGTTCTGCCTGCAAAACTCCTCTGGCAAACCATCCCACAGGTCTGCCATCCACAGTATGAAGAAGTACTTCTTGCTCCTTCTGAGCCTGGCTTCTGTCACCTTCACCTGATGCTGTCTAGTTCTTTTATTAGAAGAGGCAGTGAGCACTCAATCCCTACCCACAGTCAGTACATCACACATGACTTATTTTCTTTCCTCCAAAGGAAAGGAACTTGTTCCATATCATAACTGTTGATCTTCTGCCAACAAATTTCCCAGCTTTTCTGTGCCCTTTTTGAGGAGACCTTTTTGTTGTTGCTGCTGTTAATATTTTTGGGAGGTTCTCCACCCCCTCTGCTCTGCCCTTGCGAGAATATTGAATCCAATTTTGGGCTCTCCAGTTCAGGAGGGACAGGGATTGACTTGAGAGAGTCCAACAGAGGGCTACAAGGATGATTGAGGGACTGAAGCACTGCCCTGTGAGGAGAGGCTGAGACTCTTTTTAGTCTGGAGAAGAGAAGACTGAGAGGGGATCTAGTAAATGTTTATAAATACCTGAGGGCTGGGTGTCAAGAGGGAGGGGACAGGCTCTGCTCACTTGCACCCTGGGATAGGACAAGGGGCAATGGATGTAAACTACAGCACAGGAGGTTCCACCTCAACATGAGGAGGAACTTCTTTACTGTGAGGGTCCCAGAGCCCTGGAACAGACTGCCCAGAGGGGTTGTGGAGTCTCCTTCTCTGGAGAATATCAAGACCCATCTGGATGTGTTCCTCTGTGACCTGTGCTGGATTCTATGGTCCTGCTCTGACAGGGAGGTTGGACTCAACTGTTGGAGGTCCCTTCCAACCCTTAATATCCTGTCATCCTGTGACCAGGACCATTGGCTGGGGTGTGCATGAACTTTGACTTTGTACAGAGCTCTAAAGCTGTTATTTTTAATTCTTTATTTAATTCCTTGTTGCATCAAATGTATGATTAATTTTTCTAGCTCTGGCATGATATTTTCATCTGTCACAATCACAGAAACTTACTCCAATGGCAACAAGCAGCACAGTTTCCTGTCAATTTTGGGTGAAGCTGGATTTTATTTCCCACACATACATTATATTTATCCCCAAAGAAAAATGTTTTTTCAATTATTTCATCTGCTGTGTTATTATTCAGTCATTTTTCATGATCAGGCTGAAGTTCTTCACAGTCAGCCTTTGTGCTTACTGCCTTGAACTTTGAATTCCTTTCTTGTGGGCAAATGTGGGCAGCTCACTGCTCACTACCTTTTCCAGGTCATTTATGAACATTTTGAACATGTACCAATCTTTGTGGAAGCCAACATTCTGCCCCTGTACTCAGCAATGGTTAGGCCACACCTGGAGTCCTGTGTCCAGTTCTGGGCTCCTCAGTTTAGAAAAGATGTTGAGATGCTGCAAGGTGTCCAGAGAAGGACAACAAAGCTGGGGAGGGGTTTGGAGCACAGCCCTGTGAGGAGAGGCTGAGGGAGCTGGGCTTCTTTAGCCTGGAGAAGAGGAGGCTCAGGGGAGACCTTCTTGCTCTCTACAACTACCTGAAGGGAGGTTGTAGCCAGGAGGGGGTTGATCTCTTCTCCCAGGCAAGCAGCACCAGAACAAGAGGACACAGTCTCAAGCTGTGTCAGGGGAGGTTTAGGCTGGATGTGAGGAAGAAATTCTTCCCAGAAAGAGCGATTGCCTATTGGAATGTGCTGCCCAGGGAGGTAGTGGAGTCACCATCACTGGAGGTGTTTAGGAAGAGACTGGATGGGGTGCTTGGTGCCATGGTTTTGTTGATTAGATGGTGCTGGATGATAGGTTGGACTTGATGATCTCAGAAGTCTTTTCCAACCTGGTCTGGTCTATTCTATTCTATTCTATTCTATTCTATTCTATTCTATTCTATTCTATTCTTCTATTCCATTCCATTCCATTCCATTCTATGATTTGTTCCAACCTCCTTTCCTATCTTTTAACCTTTTATCTACTCATATTGGGATCCACCTTTTTTCATTTAATTTCTCTACAGAGAGACTTAGAAACATTGGATGAATGGGCTGAGGTCAATGATATGTGCTTCAAAAAGGTCAAATGCTGGGTCCTGCACTTGGGTCACAACAACCACATGCAGTGCTACAGTCTTGGAAGAGGGTAACTGGAATGATGTCCAGCAGAGGTGGCCTAGGGGGTTCTAATTGACAAGTGGCTGGAAATGAGTCAGCAGTGTGCCCTGGTGGCAAGGAAAGCCAATGGATCAGCAAAAGTGTGACCAACAGCAGTAGGGAAGTGATTGTCCCCCTAGACTCAGCATTGGTGTGGACACACTGTAAGTGCTGTGTCTAGTTTTGGGCTGCTCAGTACAAGAGGGACATTGAGGTGCTGGAGCAGGTGCAAAGAAGAGCAACTAAGCTGGTGAAGGGCCTAGAGAATGAGTCTGGTGAAGATGGGTTGACTTGATGATCTTGAAGGTCTTTTCCAACCTGGTTAATTCCATGATTCTGAGTGGCTGAGGGAACTAGGAATGTTTAGTTTGCTCAAGAAGAGGCTGAGAGGAGACCTAATCATTCTACAACTACCTGAAAGGACAGTAGAAAGGTTTAGGTTCTGGTCTCTTCTCACTGGTAAATAGTGATAGAACAAGAGGCCTCAAGCTGCACAGTGTAGGCTTAGGCTGGATATTGGTAACTGGTACTGTTGCTTCAGTTTCGGATTGATTCTTCATTGATCTCCATCTCTGAACTCTCAGGGGGAATGGAAAAAAAACAGCATAGAAATGGGTAGATTCAGATTGGCTGTTAGAAAGAAGTTCTTCCCCATGAGGGTGGTGAGACACTGGCACAGGTTGCCCAGGGAGGTGGTGGAAGCCTCATCCCTGGGGGATTTTGCAACCAGGCTGGATGTGGCTGTGAGCAACCCGCTGCCATGGCAGGGGAATTGGAACTTAGATGATCCTTGAGATCCCTTCCAACACTCACATTTCTATGATTCTGAAGTGAATTTTAGTGACTATGACTAGGAGGAAAGCTTTCCCTCTAAACCCAGCACCTGGTGGGTTTCATTAACATCGCCCTCGTACAACCATGCATTGTACTTGGCAAGATGCTCCTGCCGATTCACATTCAGGACACATCTCCTGTGTGCAAGATGTAGTCCTGTGATGAATTATGAATCTACCTCCTCAGGGTTTGGGGTTTCTTTTTTCTTCTTCTTCTTATTATTATTTTTTGGTTTTATTTTTTTCTGCTGTTTTAAAATATTTATTCTAAATGGACTTGGAGAAAAATGTAGCCACGTCTGCTCCTTGGACATTGGGGAGACCCTGGAATGCAAGTCATCTCTTGTATTCAACTTGCATCCCTTCCTCTGGCCTTTGGAGTGCCATGGAGCTGACAGGAAGTTTCTCATTCTCCCACTCATTTTGAGTCAATATGGTTTGTTCTTTGACATCCCTGCCATCTCATGTGCTTGCTGAGTAATGTAGTGGCACAAGCTTATTGCTCTCTACAACTACGTGAAGGGAGGTTGTAGACAAGTGGATGTTGGTCTCTTCTCCCAGGCAGCCAGCACCAGAACAAGAGGACACAGTCTCAGGCTGCACCAGGGGAGGTTCAGGTTGGATGTTAGGAAGAAGTTCTATACAGAGAGAGTGATTGCCCATTGGAATGGGCTGCCTGGGGAGGTGGTGGAGTCACCGTCATTGGAGGTGTTCAGGAGGAGACTTGATGGGGTGCTTGGTGCCATGGGTTAGTTGTTTAGGTGGGTTGGATTGGTTGATGGGTTGGATGCAATGATCTTGAAGGTCTCTTCCAATTTGGTTTATTCTATGTAATTCTATGCAATCCTCAGGAATAAAGGATCAAAGAATGGTCCTGGGTTGGAAGGGACCCCCAAAGGTCATCCAGTCCAACCCCCTCTGAAGCAAGCATGGATATCCTCAACTAGATCAGGTTGCCCAGAGCCCCCTCTAGCCTCACCTTGAACATCCCCAGGGATGGAGCCCCACCCACCTCCCTGGGCAACCTGTTTAAGTGTTCCACCTCCCTCATGGTAAAGAACCTGTTCCTAATATGCAGTCTAAATCTGTTCTTTTCTAGTTTGGAGCCACTGCCCCTCATCCTATTGCTCCAAGCTTTTGTAAACAATCTCTTTCCATCCTTCTTGTGGCCCCCTTCAGGCGCTGGAAGGCTGCTCTTAGGTCTCCCTAGAACCTCTTCTTCTCCAGGCTGAATACCCCTATCTCCCTTAACCTGTTCTTGTATCAGAGGTGTTCCAGCCTCCTGATCATTTTTGTGGCCCTCCTCTGGACCTGCTCCATCAGGTCCATGTCCTTCCTATATTGAGGGCTAAGGACAAGTGTCAGAATTACCTCTGCTCCATAATAGACTAATGAGCTTTCAGCTGCTCCACTTGGGAAGCTATAGCAGTCGTCTTAAAATACTTTCCATTAGACCTTCCTCACTATCTTTAAGTAAATGTTTATCTTACTCATCAAGAAGCAGAAAGGATGAAATCTGATGTTCTGGCCCCAGAAAAAGACAGAAGAAAGCAACAGATCAAATTGAACAAGCAAAATTTGCCTGTGCTTTGAATTAATTCTTACCCTTCTCTTAAGGCATAGCCTGTGTTTGAGCAGATGAGGTTCTCTGATAGGGTAAAGGGGACAAGTTCACTGAGATCTCTGAAGCTCTGAATCTTTGTAGCTGCTTGGAATTTGGCATAGAACTAGTGTGGGCTTTCACTCAAGCAACTGGAGCTTTCAATCTCAGTAATTGGGATGACTTCAAGGAGGATGTCTTGCAGGCTGTAGCTTTCAGAAGCAAAGATCAGACCTCGTCTTCATAAAATGCAGTTTGTTCACAACTCTGCTTTCCCCAGTACCAGGAGAAATCTATAGTCAGAAGCAACTGGCTTATAATTGAAACCTCTGCCTAGTGAGTGCTTTGGACAAAAGCTTTGTTGTTTGCTTTTCTTGGGGTTCTTTTTGTAGGTAGGAGTTTTGTGAGGGGGGGATGTTGTGTGGTTTTTCTACATTTTAAGGTTATTTGGTGACAAAGGATATGATGATCTTGAAGGTCTCTTCCAACCTGTTTTATTATTATTATTATTATCATTATTATTATTATTATTATTATTATTCCTTGGCTGTACTACTGTATGTGCCTCCCTGTCATTTCCTGTTGCATATTGGTCACACCAACCCCATGCAGTGCTACAGGCTGGGGTCTGAGTGGCTGGAGAGCAGCCAGGCAGAGAGGGACCTGGGGGTGCTGGTTGATGGTAGGCTGAACATGTGCCAGCAGTGTGCCCAGGTGGCCAAGAAAGCCAATGGCATCCTGGCCTGCATCAGGAATAGTGTATGGCCAGCAGGAGCAGGGAGGTCATTCTACCCCTGTACTCAGCAATGGTCAGGCCACACCTGGAGTCCTGTGTCCAGTTCTGGGCTCCTCAGTTAAGGAAAGATGTTGAGATGCTGGAAGGTGTCCAGAGAAGGGCAACAAAGCTGGGAGGGATCTGGAGCACAGCCCTGTGAGGAGAGGCTGAGGGAGCTGGGGTTGCTTAGCCTGGAGAAGAGGAGACTCAGGAGAGACCTTCTTGCTCTCTACAACTCCCTGAAGGGAGGTTGTAGACAGACAGAGGTTGGTCTCTTCTCCCAGGCAAGCAGCACCAGAGCAAGAGAATACAGTCTCCAGCTGCACCAGGGGAGATTTAGGTTGGATGTTAGGAAGAAGTTATACACAGAGAGAAATTGGCCATTGGAATGGGCTGCCTGGGGAGGTGGTGGAGGCACCATCACTGGAGGGGTTCAGGAGGACACTTGATAGGGTGCTTGGTGCTGTGGTTTAGTTCATTAGGTGGTGTTGGATGATAGGTTGGACATGATGATCTTGAAGGTCTCTTCCAACCTGGTTTATTCTATTCTATTCTGTTCTATTCTATTCTATTCTATTCTATTCTGTTCTGTTCTGTTCCATTCTGTTCCGTTCCATTCCATTCCATTCCATTCCATTCCATTCCATTCCATTCCATTCCATTCCATTCCATTCCATTCCATTCCATTCCATTCCATTCCATTCCAAATGAGACCCTCCTCTGATTGCTGTGGGTGCAGAGGCCATATGGTGCATGCACTATAGATCAGCAACGTGAAGAACACAACAGACATATAGATTTGCAGCTTAGTTTTTTCCTGTCACTGTTCCAAGTAAAATTAGACTTTAAGGTCTACAGTCTGCCCAGAGCAGAGTACTCTGCTAACAGCTTCTGTGTGCAAGAAGCTGAGATGTTTGAACTTGCAAGTGAGCCACCCAGCAGCTGCCTAACTCTCTGTAGTCTTAATCTGGAGATGTGTAAGATGCTGACAATAACATTAATAGAGGCATTTGAAGAACATTGCTCCTTCTGTTAGGAAGAAAAATAGAAGTACTGTGAACTGAACAGAATGATCTTACAGCTTTATTATACCAAAGTATTCATAGGGCCAACATGAATCATGAGGTGTAATAACTGAGTTTTGTAGTAGAAGTCAAAATCAATTCGAGAAGCAAGACAAACATGAGCAAAATACAAAGCCTTAAGGAATATGTACAGATGATTTGCTGTGGCTGTTGTTGTTATTATATATTTATTTTACATAGTTGTGCATCAGGCTGCGTTTTATGGCTGCAAGAAAAAGCTCTCAAATGCTATAAGGGAGGCAAAGGTATTAAGTAATTTATATTCAGCCTTTCAGAAAGACTTGGGGGTGCTGGTGGAGGAGAAGCTCAACAGGAGCCAGCAGTGAGCACTTGCAGCCCAAAAAGCCAATCACATCCTGGGCTGCAGCAAGAGAAGCAGAGCCAGCAGGGCGAGGGAGGTGATTTTCCCCCTCTGCTCCACTCTGGTGAGACCCCACCTGGAGTACTGTGTCCAGTTCTGGAGCCTCTATTACAGGAAGGATCTGGAGGTGCTGGAAGGTGTCCAGAGAAGGGCCATGAGGATGAGCAGAGGGCTGGAGCTGCTCTGCTATGAGGACAGACTGAGGGAGTTGGGGCTGTTCAGTCTGGAGAAGAGAAGGCTCCAAGGAGATCCTATTGTAGCCTTCCAGTATCTGAAGGGGGCTGCAAGAAAGCTGAGGAGGGACTTTTGAGGGTGTCAGGGAGTGATAGGACTGGGGGGAATGGAACAAAACTGAAACTGGGTAGATTGAGATTGGATGTTAGGAAGAAGTTTTTCCCAGTGAGGGTGGTGAGACACTGGCACAGGTTGTCCATGGAGGTGGTAGAAGCCTCATGCCTGGAGCTTTTTTGCAGCCAGATTGGATGTGGCTGTGAGCAACCTGCTGTAGCATGAGATGTCCCCCCAGGGGGGTTGGAACTTAGATGATCCTTGAGGTCCCTTCCAACCCTAACAAGTCTATGATTCTGTCATCTGAGAGATTCCCAGGAAGGAGGTATACTGGGGTGTTCATCTTGCATTAAAAGCTCAAAAAGATGAATTCTTGCAAACTGGAAAGGTCAAGAACTTCAAGTAAGAGGTAATGGATAAACCAAGATCTAAGGAAGGAAACTCCAAACCCAGACTTGGCTGTCTAGATGCACCAATGACCTGGTTTGAAAGTATTGTGCATTCTGCAACAGTGACTCAGGAGTTAAAGAAGTGAAAATAATTCTCCTGCATGCAGGCTTGCATGAGCAGAGCCTGAAGAGGTTTTACTCAGGTTTGCAAAGATTATTGTTATATATATATATATGTACTTTATATATCATTATTATTTATAACTCATTTTATAGCTTTGCCTTCATAGTTGCTTTTGTTGATGGGTAAAGGGAAGGAGACTGACTACTTTTGGATGAATCCTGCAAACTCCACATTAAAATACTTTGGTGTAATTTAAGACTAGAGGTCTGATATTCAGAACATTTTAAAACCCCCAAACCTTCACCTTACTCACTGACCTGAAAGGATTCTTTAGGGAGGTTCTCAAAGGAAGCTTCATCAGCATTTGTCAGTTAGTTTGTGCTTGAATGACCCTAACTGTACACACAGAATTCTTCACACCAGTGTTTGGTGCAGTGGTGAAAAGAGACCCAGGCTGTTAATGATGCATCTGTGCTACTCCCATGTCTGAGTGATTGTATTTCAAAGGGAAGAAACTCCCTTTTGAAAAGGGAAAGGGTGCCTGATGGCCAAGGGATGCAGAGTGAAGCAGCCACAGTCTGGAAGCCATCTGCCATGACTTCAATCACCTCAGTTTTACTGATTACCTACAAATCATCAGGTACATCTTTCCTGTTTGGAAGCCTACTTGTTACTCAGAAAGTTGCAGCTCACTGGCTTCCCCCAAGCACACACTCTTGGAAAAAGACTAGCAAATCACATTTCCATGGCAACAGAGTTTCCAGAGACTCTGCTACAAACAAAGGTAAAAAGCACTGAACGCAGATCATGATACAGAGGAAGCCAAGCCACCAGCTGCAGCCAGTCTCATGTATACAGAACTTGGAGTTTATGCCATTTCAAGATTAGGGACAATTATTAGCAAGACTTGCTCAAGCTGTGGCTGGAGAAAGCAAGCAGAGAGATGATGAGGATCATTCCACCCTTCCTCACCCTGGTTAGTTCAAGGCCTCATCAGTACCTCCTGTTATGAACTCTGAATTGAAAACAATGCAGGAAGACAGAAGCTTAACCCAACAAAACCAGGGACATTGCAACTTGCAAGTCCCATCCCACCTTCTTGTACTTCAAACACTCTGCAGTCTGCTGAGAACTGTGTCCAGTTCTGGCCTCCTCAATGTAAGGACATTGAGATGCTTGAACATGTCCAGAGAGGGCAATGAGGCTGGGGAAGATCTGGAGCACAGCCCTATGAGGAGAGGCTGAGGGTGCTGGGGTTGCTTAGCCTGGAGAAGAGGAGGCTCAGGGGAGACCTTCTTGCTCTCTACAACTCCCTGAAGGGAGGTTCTAGCCAGGTGGGGGTTGGTCTCTTCTCCCAGGCAACCAGTACCAGAACAAGAGGTCACAGACTCAAGGTACATTGGGGAAGTTTAGGCTTGAGGTGAGGAGAAAGACAAATAAAAGGCAATATCTGTTTGTGGACTCTACAACCAGCACTAAGAAACCTATGCTGAGTAGTGGTCAAAATCTTACATGAATGCAATAATCACAGAATCACCAGGGTTGGAAGGGACCTTTAAAGGTCATCTAGTCCAATGCCCCTCCAATGAGCAGGCACATCTTCAACAAGATTATAGTAATAATAACAATGATAAAAAGCTACATCAAAGGTTAAAGAAATATCAAGTGCAAGAATTTGAAACATGTATATGACTAATGAGGGAAGCTAAAAGAGCCAACAAGTATCAGTAGTGAATAAGGTTGGGGCCCTGAAAGCTTTAAAACCTGAATATTTTACTTAGGCACAGGGTTTTGGCTAGATGTTGATGAAAAGAAAATGGCAAAAAGGTGAGTGAGCAAAGTTGAAAGGTTTAACAGACACTTCCCCACATTTAAAAGAATGGGAAAAGACATAAATCACACAATGCCAGGGGCTGGAAGGGACCTCCAGAGATAAACTAGCCCAACACCCCAGCCAAAGAAGGCTCACCTCGGGCAGGCCACACAGAATACATCCAGGTGGGTTTTGAGAGTCTCCAGAGAAGGAGACTCCACAACCTCTCTGGGCAGCCTGTTCCAGTCCTCTATCACCCTCACAGTAAAGAAATGTCTCCTTGAGCTGAGGTGAAACCTGTTTTTCCTTGTCCTGTCGCTGGGCATCGCAGCAAAGAGCCTGGCACCTTCATCTTGACACCTAGCCCTCAGATATTTATAGGCTTTGATAAGAACCCTTCTCAGCCTTCTTTTCTCCAGAATAAAAAGCAGCCCCAGTTCACACCATCTGATGAGGACAGAATGTGCTGGGTTTTGAAAAAGGAGGAGGTAAGGGGAAGTAGGTTAAAAATAAGCATTTTGAATTCATTGAACCCAAAGTACATCCAAATCAGAGCATTAAATGCACTGGTTGCACTAGCCATGCCCAGAACGGTGTTAATGTTTAGCAAACCTTGGAAAAACACTGAAGACTGAAATGCTAACAAAGAATGACATGAAAAGAAGTCATCTGATAGTGATGAAGTGATGACTCCAGTTCTACAAATGAAAGAGTTGAAGGTAGAACTCAACAGGATACATTCATGGAAGTTTGGTCCTGTCTGCTGTAATACACTTCATCCTTTTCGTGAGAGGATGTGGAATCATGGAATGATCATCCTCCAAAGGTCATCCAGTCCAACCCCCTCTGCAACAAAGAGGGGCATCCTCAACTTGATCAAGTTGATCAGAGCCCTGTCAAGCCTCACTTTGAATATCTTCTGGGAAGGAGCCTCAGCCACCTCCCTGGGCAACCTGTTCCAGTGTTCCACTACCCTCATAGCAAAGAATTTGTTCCTAACATCCAATCTAAATCTGCCCTTCTTTAGTTTGAAGCCATCGACCCCCATCCTGTCACTGCAGGCCTTTGCAAACAGTCTCTCTCTATCCCTCTGGTAGCCCCCTTCTGGTACTAGAAGGCTGCTATTAGGTCTCCCCAGGGCCTCCTCTTCCCTGGGCTGAACACCCCCAGCTCCCTCACCCTGTCTTTGTAGCAGAGGTGCTCCTTGTTTGAATTAAAGATACACATGCTGGCACTGCACTTGGATTGCTCCAAGTCATTCACCACAGGGACATGCAGCACACCTTTGTAAGTAGATGATTTGAGCTGGGGAATAAAGTGATGATTTAAGCACTTTCTGGTTAAGCTTGCACATAACAATATCAGCCTTTGAAACAGAGACGAAGGCAAGATGCTATTATGGAGTGATCAAAATTACCTTGCTAAATGGTCTCAATACAGCAAAATGTGTTTTCAGATATTCAGAGGCAAAGGAATAGCTCAGAGCTTCGGTGAGAAAGATGGTATCAGCAGGAGGGAAATTCAGCCTTTGAAACTAAAGATCTGAGGGGAACTTCATATTAACATTTATGGCTAGCAGAGGATAAACGCCGGAATGTCAAAAACATTTCTGTGATCTTTTGGCAGAGAAGAGGGGAGCAGAATAGGTAGACCTTGACTCTACATACCATTAGTAAAATATACCTAATATGCTTACTTCAAACACAGAGAGAGAAACAAATTTCAAGGCGAGCTAAGAAATGATGCAGAATGAGGCAGGGAAAAAAAAAACCCATAACAAAATAAAACCACATTCAAACAGAAAGTTGGGAGATTGCTTGATCTCTACTATTTGAAAGGCACTTAAAAGTGGAAGAGACAGAAATTGGGCTTTTCAGGATGGTTTACAAATGCACAGGATGGAAAAAAAATGGCTAGAGAGTGAAGTTAAATGTTTTTAAAACAGTTTTGGATGGGATGGGATGGGATGGGATGGGATGGGATAGGATAGGATAGGATAGGATAGGACAGGACAGGATAGGATAGGATAGGATAGGATAGGATAGGATAGGATAGGATAGGATATAGACCAGACCAGGTTGGAAAAGACCTTTGAGATCATCAAGTCCAACCTATCATCCAATACCATCTAATCAACTAAACCATGGCACCATGCACCCCATCCAGTCTCTTCCTAAACACCTCCAGTGATTGGTGACTCGACCACCTCCCTGGGCAGCACATTCCAATGGCCAATCTCTCTTTCTGGGAAGAACTTCTTCCTAACATCCAGCCTAAACCTGCCCTGGTGCAGCTTGAGACTGTGTCCTCTCGTTCTGCTGCTGGTTGCCTGGGAGAAGACTTTGTGGTTATTATATTGCTGCTCACGGTGAGCCTACTGTCTACCAGCACCCCCAGGTCCCTCTCTGCCTGGCTGCTCTCCAGCCACTCTGACCCCAGCCTGTAGCACTGCATGGGGTTGTTGTGGCCAATGTGTAGAACCTGGCACTTAGATGTGTTAAATCTCCTGCCCTTGGCCTCTGCCCATCTGTCCAGCCTGGCAAGGTCCCTCTGCAGAGCTCTTCTACTGTCTAACAGATCAACTCCTGCCCCCAGTATCTAAGAAACTGACAACTTGTAAGTTGATGTTTGAACCTTGTTGTATATCTTATATTGAGATTTGGCACTGGAGGAAGGATTCAGTTTCAACTAAAACTTGAAGTAGCTACATCTGAACTGTTGTTTAAATTTATACTGTAATCAATTGAGACACAATCAAAGCAGTTAGGGGAGCGAGGAGAGCTATTCACCTAACCCAGAGAGGGATTCAACTGCTTTGATAACACTTTAGATAACTTACACTCTCCAGCTTTGCCTCTCACAGCTGGTCCAGAAAGCAATTATTTTTCTATAGGTCACATATCATGTATCACAAATGTCAGCCCTGTGCAAACCTATGATATATTGTAGGGCATTTCAAATGCTACCTCTGTTTAAATAACTGAATCCTGCTCCCAAAGTGGCTTCTCAGCTGGATAGCTCTCTAGAGTCAATGCCTTCAAGGTCTAGGGTTACCTAAAGGGTATATCAGACATTTCTACAGCACTGGTAGTTAGCAGAAGGCATCTGCCCTTCTCAAACAGCAGCTGAAGGGAAAGGCTTTCCAATTTGTTATAAAAAGTCTGGGTAGGTGAGCAGCTAAATTAAGGGACCACAAGGATCATCTAGTTCCAACCCCCTGCCATGGGCAGGAACACCCCACACTACATCAGGCTGGACAGAGCCTCGTTCAGCCTGCTCTTAAACACCTCCAGGGACGGGGCCTCAACCACCTCCCTGGACAACCCATTCCAGGGCTTCACCACTGTCATGGGGAAGAACCTCCTCCTCACATCCAGCCTGAATCTCCCCACCTCCAGCTTCATTCCATTCCCCCTAGTCCTATCACTACCTGAGATCCTGAGAAGTCCCTGGATATCCTTCAGATACTGGAAAGCCACAATAAGGTCACCTTGGAGCCTTCTTTTAGGTCTACTTTTCCTATTTTACTCTCTGTGTGGAAATAATCCTCCATTTCCCAGGTAGTTCAGGAACTGTGTCCAGCCAAGTGCCTAACGTGGACCTATTTAATTGTGGGGTTTGGTAAAATTAACTCTCTTACACCTATTAATAGCAATGTTCTTGGGCTGCTATCCCATCTGTCCTTCATGTTCGGAGGGCATTAAAATTAGATGCTGTTTCAATTGCTGTAATGAATCTTTTAAATTATACTTCCTCTCATACACTGGTGGCAATTAAGAAGTAGGTGTTTGCTTTATAAGTTTTGCTCTGTGAAATGGACAGGCTTAACCAGCCAGCACAGAGACTTTTTTCTCTCGCTGCCTTAAGATTGGTTTTGATGACTGAGGTTTCCAGTTCAGCTCTTTTTGCCTACTGTCAGAAATGTTGGGGTTGTTTCCTCTATCCAGGATCAAAAATGAGGGGAAAAAATATAAATTGAGGGCCTGATAGAGAAGGCTTCATCTGTTTGCTACTTGAAATATTTCCCTCTTCTACCTACAGTGGATTTGTTTATAGGAAGGAAGCTCTGCAAGGACAAGGATCTGATCGAGCACAAGCCCTGTGAGGAGAGGCTGAGGGAGCTGGGGTTGTTTAGCCTGGAGGAGAGCAGGCTCAGGGGAGACCCTATTGCTGTCTATAGCTACCTGAAAGGAGGTTATAGCCAGGTGGGGGTTGGTCTTCTCCCAGGCAACCAGCACCAGAATGAGAGGACACAGTCTCAAACTATGCCAGGGGAGGTTTAGGCTGGAGGTGAGGAGAAAGTTCTTCCCAGAAAGAGTAATTTCCCATTGGAATGTGCTGCCCAGGGAGGTGGTGGAGTCCCTGTCCCTGGAGGTGTTCAGAAAGGGATTGGATGTGGCACTTGAAGCCATGGTTTAGTTAGTCATGAGGTTTTGGGTGATAGGTTGGACTTGATGATCTCTGGGGTCTTTTCCAACCTTTTTGATTCTATGATTCTATCTGCAAAGGTGCCCAACACACCGATGCCAAGGCAGGTGCTGAAAAGTAAATTGATCCCATTAGTCCTTCACCATTTCTTTTCTTCATTCACTCAATAATTGGAATGAAGCTAGCTTCCCTCCCCTTTACATCTCCCTTGGGCACGGCAAAAGTTGGAGAAGCACTTGTATGGAAGCTCAGAAAGTTTTCATTACAGTACCAGTTGTAAAGCAGCTAGGAGGGAACAGCAGATGCTCATGACAGCATGGGAATGGAAAAAGCAGGATCTAGTACTCTAAAAACAAAATATCTACTTATATGCAATGTCTTGTGCTGAGGGAAGAATCCTGAGGGATTTGCTCTTGCACTCAAGCATTATCAAATATTTTTCCAGCATCCCTCTACAGTTTGGTTCTGTTTTCATGCACAGCATCGCTCAGCAGAGAAAGCTTCACACAGGTTAATTGAAGTGAAGAAGACATACTTTCTTGTGACCATAAATAAAACCAACAAGATGAATACATAGATAGCTAGACAGGGAGCTAGACAGATAGCTAAGTATGCACAGGGCACAGGTCTGCTCAGTTCCTGTGACTGATAATCATCTGAAACATAACACTAGAATCCAGGAAACTCATTCTCCCCCCCTGGAATTCTTGTGGCTGAGAGGCTACACTAATTCAAGACCTCAGCTTCAGAGTGGAGTCTGGAGGGCATAGATTTCTCTTCAACACAGCTTATATGTGTCACTGTGCAAGGTAAGAAAAAAACAAATACCCACTTCTTGGAGACATGCTTTACCTACTTAAATATTTCCTACATGTTTCTAAGGTTGTCTCCTTGGAAACTGGAGGTTCAGTTTGGCTGCTCATCCTTTTGGTCCAAGCTCAGGTACAAGAAATCATTAGCAAGTTGAGATGCCAGTAGCTCTGACAGCTTCACATCATTAGTATTCAAACAAGTGTGAGGTAGAAAAATGTATATAATTTGCTGCTTGTTCTCATGTTTGTCCTGCTGGAGAAATGAGCTGATGAAAGCAGCAATATTAGACTTTGAATTCATTACCACTCACATCTAAGGAAAGACACAGGCATGAAGAACAGAATAGAACAGAATAAAGCAGGCTGGAAGAGACCTTCAAGATCATTGCATCCAACCCATCACCCAACACCATCTAATCAACTAAACCATGGCACCAAGCACCCCATCCAGTCTCCTCCTAAACACCTCCAATGATGACGACTCCACCACCTCCCTGGGCAACACATTCCAATGGCCAATCTCTCTCTCTATGAAGAATTTCTTCCTAACATCCAGCCTAAACCTCCCCTGGTGGAGCTTGAGACTTTGTCCTCTTGTTCTGGTGCTGGTTGCTTGGGAGAAGAGACCAACCCCCACCTGGCTACAACCTCCCTTCAGGGAGCTGTAGAGAGCAATAAGGTCTCCCCTGAGCCTCCTCTTCTCCAGGCTAAGCAACCCCAGCTCCCTCAGCCTCTCCTCACAGGGCTGTGCTGTAAACCCCTCCCCATCTTTGTTGCCCTTCTCTGGACATGTTCCAGCAACTCCATGTACTTCTTAAACTGAGAAGCCCAAAACTGGACACAGGACTCAAGGTGTGGCCTAACCAGTGCTGAGTACAGGGCACAATGCCTTCCCTGCTCCTGCTGGCCACACTATTCCTGATCCAGGCCTTAGAAGTCAGATGAGGAAGAATCAAGTAAAGAGAAGTCTTTCTAATTGTTAAGTCTCATATTAATTTATTAATAATTCAAGTGGACACAGTCTCAAGCTGTGCCAGGGGAAGTTTAGGCTGGAGGTGAGGAGAAAGTTCTTCCCAGAGAGAGTTGTTACCCATTGGAATGTGCTGCCCAGGGAGGTGGTGGAGTCACCGTCCCTGGAGGTGTTCAAGAGGGGATTGGACGTGGGACTTGGTGCCATGGTTTAGTGATGAGGTCTGTGGTGACAGGTTGGACTTGATGATCTTTGAGGTCTCTTCCAGCCTTGGTGATTCTGTGTGATTCTGTGTGCATGTGATTCTGTGTGCATGCACTCATCACCCTAGTGCATGGTGATGAACACGCACTATGATACCTGCATGTTCATCAACACAAGAATACACAATAAAGAGGGCTGGAGCACCTCTCCTGTTCAGTCTGGACACCTCACACTAGATCCTGTCTTCTGTAAGACCTGAGTTTCACAAAGATGTCAATGATCATTTGGGGTTTTGTTTCCCCTCCCCAGGAAAACCTGGTTTTTTAATTCAAGATTCCATCAATTTGATCTCTGGCCAGTGAAATAGATCATAATAGATCTGAAATCAGATCATAAATTGCTTGGCTGCATGCCACAAGCACCACAAGCAGCGAACACCACCACCCAATTTGGATGTAATTTGAGTTCTCCACCTAAATTAGTGCAACTGAGCAGTCAAAGACCTTGTCCTACCTGCACAAAGCTGGAAGCTCTGATAAGGTGTTGGGTAAATTAAAGTTGGTAGCCATGAACTTAACTGATAGAATGTTGTGCAGTCATCTTTAGTGTTACATTCTGATTCACTACTTGGAGCTTTTTGGACACCTAAATGTTATTTAAGTTGGGATTTAGGTGGACTGGGAGGCTGCTTGATGAAAGGGATGCTGAGTTCCAAATACCCAACTGACCACTACTTCTGTGCTCAGGAAAATGAGAACTAGTCTACACACAGTTTAAATAAGTGATTATATTGGGGGAAAAGTAAATTACCTCATTACCCTGTTCTTGTAAGTATAGCATCTCAAAACCTCTCTGTTTTATACTAGTCTTAAGGTTGGAAAGGAAGCAGAACCTCAGACCCATTTTGAAAGAGTAAGAAAGATGCTTCCACCACCTCCCTGGGCAACCTGTGCCAGGCTCTCACCACCCTCATGGGGAAGAATTTCTTCCTAACATCCAATCTCAATCTACCCATTTCTAGTTTTATTCCACTCCCCCCAGTCCTATCACTCCCTGACACCCTCAAAAGTCCCTCCCCAGCTTTATTGCAGACTCCCCTCAGATACTGAAAGGCCACAATTAGGTCTCCTGGGAGCCTTCTCTTCTCCAGACTGAACAGCCCCAACTCTCTCAGTCTGTCCTCATAGGAGGGGAGTTCTCAGCCAGCCATGGGAATGAGCTGTCTGGTTCACAGCTGAGAGAGAGAAGAAAATGGAAAGACATGCCAATTGAGTTTTACAGAACAAATCTTGCACTGTGATTTATAGTCTTGATTTGTGCAGACACCAACAAGGAATTCCAGGATAAGTTCATATGGCATGACATGAATTGTCTGAGGCATGCTGTTTGGAGGAATGAAGAGCTGTCCTTCCCACTCAACAGGCACTGGGTAACCCTGGAAGCAAATTGCCAAAGACAATGAAGGAAAACAATCTGATAGGCTTCCATTTACGAGGGATAAATATGGATGTTAACTTGAAGACATTAAAAACCCCAAACATATCAAGAATAGAATAGAATGGAATTGAACTGAATTGAACTGAATTGAATTGAATTGAATTGACCAGATTGGAAGAGAACTTTGAGGTCATTGATTCCAACCTATAATCCAACACCATCTAATCAAGTAAACCATGGCACCCAGCACCCCATCCAGTCTCTCCCTTAACACCTCCAGTGACAGTGACTCCACCACCTCCTTGGGCAACACATTCTAATGGCCAATCTCTCTTTCTGTGAAGAAAGAAGACATAGCATAGCCTTTGAATAAGATTGTGGAAGATGGAACAAGGAATATATTCTACTGAATGACTTGAATTCAGCTATTTCAGATCAGGAATTATGTGGTTTTTTTCACTAAATGCAGTTACAAGAGGTTTGAAAAGAGTTATGGATCATTTACTGTGCTTTCTTAATAAATACTTGAAAATATTCATCCAGCACTGCATCCAGTTCTGGTGGCCTCAGCATAAGAGGGGCATGGAACTGCTGGGGAGGGTTTGATGATCAGCACCTCCCCTATGGGAAAGGCTGGAGGACTTGAGGATGTTCAGCTTGGAGAAGAGAATGCTCTGGGGAGACCTTAGAGAAGCCTTCCAGTAGCTGAAGAGGGCTTCAGAAAAGCAGGGAAGGGACTTTGCTACAATGGCTTGTACTGACATGATGAGAAGGGATGGACTGAAGCTTGAGGAAGGTAGATTTAGACTGGAGATTAGGAAGAAATTCTTTACAGTGATGGTAATGAGACACTGGAACAGATTGCCCAGGGAGGTGTCCAAGGCTGGGTTTGTGAGGCCTTGAGCAATGTGGTCTAAGGGAGGGTGTCCAGCACTGCTTTTCATGTAATTCACATCCCTTAACCACAACAGCTTGCCCTCTTTTCCCCCACTTCATCTAACCCCACAAATCAGCTTCCTCAAAAAAAGTGGGATTTTTCTCCTTTACATAAAAAGTACCTGTTGCAACTTTCCACCTGAAAGTTTACATCCAGAGGGCAACACCTCAAGTAACTGAAAGCCACATATGGCTGTCCCTGCCCATGGCAGGGGGGTTGGAGCTAGATGATCCTTGTGGTCCCTTCCAACCCTGAATGATACTATGATACTATGATACTATGGTATGATAAGGTAAGAGAAATACCTAAAGTGCATCATGAATTCTTCAGTGCCTTCACAGCTGTCCTGAGAAACAGACTAAAACATTTAATCACTGGCAATACTAAGGTTCATCAGGAGCACATATTTCAGGTTTTCACAAGTTGACCATGAAAGTAGTGGTATTTGGTGTTTTCCAATAAAAGTTCCAGCTGCTGAGGGCCTGATACTGCAGGAGATTCTTTCAGAGGTTCTTATCTTTTGCTCTGAGAGCAATAAGGAAAAGTTCATAACATGAGCTCCACAGAATTAATTACAGTAAGATTGGTGACACCTTTGCCATTCCACCCCCATAATTATTATTTAATCAGCTGAATTTTAATCCACTCACTAGAGGTCTAACCTTTTTTTCCTTCTTTTAATGCTGGGCACTGCAGAATTTCACCTTTTACTTTCATTATTGCAAATATTTCCTCACAGAAAATATTCCACCAGCAGAACAAGAATCTGCATGGAGATTTGCTTGGTGGGAGAAACATGGTTCCAGCAATTCAATGCCTGATAGAGATGTCACCAGAATGGAAGTTATTGCCTCTCTCATGTCTCCAGAGGTCACTTGCTTTAATAACTATCACTTCAACATCCATGAACCCATTAGACTACACAGAGTACAGAATTAACCAGGTTGGAAAAGACCTTTGAGATCATCAAGTCCAACCTATCATCCAACAGCATTGAATCAACTAACCCATGGCACCAAGCACCCCATCCAGGCTCTTCCTAAACACCTCCAGTGATGGTGACTCCACCACCTCCCTGAGCAGCACATTCCAATGGCCAATCTCTCTTTCTGGGAAGAACTTCTTCCTAACATTCAGCCTAAACCTCCCCTGTTGTTGATGGTTGTTATTTGTTTGCTTTGCAATTGGAATAGCCAGTTACTCTTTCTGGGAAGAACTTTCTCCTCACCTTGAGCCTAAACTTCCCCTGGCACAGCCTGAGACTGTGTCCTCTTTTACTGGTGCTGGCTGCCTGGAAGAAGAAAACAATCCCCACCTGGCTACAACCTCCCTTCAGGTAGTTGTAGACAACAATAAGGTCTCCATTGAGCCTCCTCTTCCCCAGGCTAAGCAACCCCAGCTCCCTCAGCCTCTCCTCACAGGGCTTGTGCTCCAAACCCCCGTGCAAGCAGGTATAAAATGCTAGCAATGGAAAATTATAGTGTCTATATGTAATCTGAACTCAGTTTGTAAATGACTGCACATAATGCTTGAGAGTGGAAAATAAAACAGGCTACCAATTTCCACTGCTGTCATCACACTGTGTCAGAGATTCACTACTCTGGAAAAAAAACACTGTAGCTCTTTGCATATCTGCCAACCACTGAAAAGCAAGCAACTAGCAAATCCTATTCAAAATTATCTGGAGAGCAAAAGTCAAATCTCCCAATACTCAAAAAAAACAAGAATGTGAAGAAGAAAACTTCTAATTATTGCAGGGCCTCCAATAGAGCATTAGAACAGATTGCATTCATGGTTTTTGTTCCTACAGGATTCATGATTGTCTTTTTTTTCTTAATTATTACTTATAATGCTTATCAGGAATATTTCCTCCTTTATCTATCTGGGCATATTTCCAATCCATGCAAGTATGGTTGCTTTTCCAGTTTGCATAAGCATGTCATTTGCCATTTCATCAAGTTGGGGGCAGGTGTTGATCTCTTAGAGGATAGGAGGGCTCTGCAGAATGACCCTGCCAGGCTGGAGAGATGGGCAGAGTCCAACATGATGGCATTTAACAAGTCCAAGTGCCGGGTGCTGCACTTGGGCCACAACAACCCCGTGCAGTGCTACAGGCTGGGGATGGAGTGGCAGGAGAGCAGCCAGGCAGAAAGGGACCTGGGGGTGCTGTTTGATAGTAGGCTGAACAGGAGACAGCAGTGTGCCCAGGTGGCCTAGAAGGGCAATGGCATCCTAGCCTGCATCAGGAACAGTATGGCCAGCAGGAGCAGGGAAGTCATTCTGCCCTGTACTCAGCACTGGTTAGACCACACCTTGAGTCCTGTGTCCAGTTCTGGGATTCTCAATTTAAAAAGGACACTGAGATACTTGAACGTGTCCAGAGAAGGACAACAAAGTTGGGGAGTGGTCTGGAGCACAGCCCTGTGAGGAGAGGCTGAGGGAGCTGGGGTTGTTTAGCCTGAAGAAGAGGAGGCTCAGGTTGGAATAGACCTTCAAGATCATCGTGTCCAACCTACCAACCAATCCAACACCACCTAAACAACTAACCCATGGCACCAAGCACCCCATCAAGTCTCCTCCTGAACACCTCCAATGATGGTGTCTCCACCACCTCCCCAGGCAGCCCATTCCAATGGGCAATCACTCTCTCTGTATAGAACTTCTTCCTAACATCCAACCTCAACCTCCCCTGGTGCAGCCTTCTTGCTGTCTACAACTACCTGCAGGGAGGTTGTAGCCAGGTGGGGGTTGGTCTCTTCCCTCAGGCAACCAGCATCAGAACAAGAGGTCACAGACTCAAGGTGCATCAGGGGAAGTTTAGGCTTGAGGTGAGGAGAAAGTTCTTCACGGAAAGAGTAATTGGCTATTCCACTGTTTCAAAGCAAACAAATAACAACCATCCTATTCATAATTAATTCTTACATTGAATACTCTTTCTTTGAAGAACTGTGAAGAAATAATTGGCCATGGGAATGTGCTGCCCAGGGAGGTGGTGGAGTCACCATCCCTGGAGGTGTTCAAAAAGGGATTGGACGTGGCACTTGAAGCCATGGCTTAGTTGTCATGAGGTGTATTAGGTAATAGATTGGGCTTGATGATCTCTGAGGTCTTTTCCAACCTTATTAATTCTGTGATTCCAGAATTTGACATAAACATTGGAATAAACATTGAAATAAACATTGGAATTTGAAATGAACATTTTAAAGCAAAGGATTTTATCTAACTCTGCTCATTGCATTTTATTTTGTTTCTGTTCCAGAGCAACATAAGAATAGTTTAATGAATTATTGATTTCTCTGGTGTTATTCTTTGTTCTGATTCTATTCCATTGGATGTTTGGACATATCCAGGCTTTATTAGTATAAATTAAGCTGATAATAGAGAGCTAAACTTGCCTAGACTATATCTACAATGTGAAGGATGAACTCAGATGATTTAACATTAGAATGTTAGGGATGGAAGGGACCTCCAGAGATCATCAAGTCCAACTGTCCTTACATAGTAGGATCACCTAGAGTAGGTCACAGAGAAATGCACCCAGGCAGGCCTTGCAAGTCTCCAGAGAAGGAGGCTCCACTACCTCTCTGGGTAGCCTGTTCCAGCACTCCCTTACCCTCACCACAAAGTAGTGCCTCCTTGTGTTGAGGTGGAACCTCCTGTGTTTCAGCTTGTACCTGTTGTTCCTTCTCCTGTCACTAAGCATGACAGAAAAGAGCCTGGCACCTTTACACCCACCCCTCAGATATAAATCTGACAATGAAAAAGATAAGATTTTTATTCCTTCTCCAACCCCATTTCAGCCATCTGCCTAGCAAGCTAGCAACAACTTCTGTGCATGCATCCCTGAAATCTCTACAATATTTAGCTAACCATCACAAGTCCTTTAAAGTCCTTCAGTTATCACAGAATGGTAGAGGTTGGAAGGGACCTCTGAAGATCAAACCTTTCTTCCAGAGCAAGATCACCTATAACAGATCAGATAGGAACATGTACAGGCAGGTCTTGCAAGTCTCCAGAGAAGGAGACTCCACCACCTCTCTGAGTAGCCTGTTCCAACACTCCATTACCCTCACCACAAAGAAGTGTCTCCTTGTGTTGAGGTGGAACCTCCTGTGTTTCAGCTTGTGCCTGTTGTTCCTTGTCCTGTCACTGAGCATGACAGAAAAGAGCCTGGCACCTTCACCTTCACTTTCAGCCATCTACCTAACAAGCTAGCAACAACTTCTGTGCATGCATCCCTGAAAACTCTGCAATATGTAGCTAACCATCACAAGTCCTCAAAAGCCCTGAATCACAGAATCACAGAATGGTAGGGGGTGGAAGGGACCTCTGAAGATCAAATCCTTCTGCCAGAGCAGTCTCACCTAAAGCAGATCAGATAGGAACATGTACAGGCAGGTCTTGCAAGTCTCCAGAGAAGGAGTCTCCACCACCTCCTCTGATCCCAGAGCTCTGCCACCCTCAAAATTCCTTTTCATGTCTAGGTGGAACATGTGTGCAAGCCAATGCTCCAGTGAATTGCACAGCTAGAAGAAAAGAAGTTATTGAAGATCCACCTCTGGCAATGATTTAAAAAATCAAAGTATAACCTGGAAGGCAGCTAAGTAAGGGCTGATTCTGTGGGGTCCTCAGAGCACAGAGTCCAAACTGTCTTCTCAGCATCTGTAGTAGTGAATTTATTGCAGCATCTGAACACTTTCCTTGTTTTGCAGTGCATGGCTTTACAGCCAGTGCTAATCACATACTATATCCATCACTCCATGCAGGCACCATTGTGCTTCTCTTGCTCAGCAGAGTAATTAAAACCAATGACATTTGGCTTGTGAGATGTGAGGGAGCTTTTGCACATTTTCTTTGCTAGCTTCTTGTATTAGTTGCTGTTGTCTTCCAGTGAGCCTGTGATTTGGGTTTGGAGCACAAGCTCTATGAGGAGAGGCTGAAGGAGCTGGGGTTGCTTAGCCTGGAGAAAAGCAGGACCAGGGCAGACCTTATTGCTCTCTCCAACTCCCTGAAGGGAAGTTGTAGCCAGGTGAGGCTTGGTCTCTTCTCCCAGACAACCAGAACAAGAGGACACAGACTCAAGCAGTGCCAGGGGAGGTTTAGGCTGGATATTAGGGAGAAGTTCTTCCCAGAGAGATTGGCCATTGGAATGTACTGCCCAGGGAGGTGGTGGAGTCACCATCACTGGAGGTGTTTAGGAAGAGACTAGATTGGGTGCTCGTTGCCATGGTTTAGTTGATTAAATGGTGTTGGATGAGAGGTTGGACTTGATGATCTCTGAGGTCTTTTCCAATCTATTCTATTCTATTCTATTCTATTCTATTCTATTCTATTCTATTCTATTCTATTCTATTCTATTCTATTCTATTCTATTCTTCCATTCCATTCCATTCCATTCCATTCCATTCCATTCCATTCCATTCCATTCCATTCCATTCCATTCCATTCTCCCCTAAGGGCAGTATTAGACAAGTCAGAGGTTTGGTAAGGACTGTGTGATTCTTTCAAGCTAAATGCAGTGTGTGAGTGTAAGGTGGTGTGTAATTCTTGGTGAAAGTTAGTGCACAGACATTTCACGATATACAAAGCACAAATATCAAATGGTGAGTTCCAATAATCCTCTTATTTACCTCCTTATTTCCCTTTTTTAGTTCTTTTCCCTCTTCAGTTGGAAGTTCCTTCAGGCATAAACAAGTCAGATGATGATGGAAACATTTGCCTTGGAATCCCCTCTTCAAGCCCACAGCCTAAATGTCAGAGCAGCTATAAAAACAAATCAAAGGTTTACATCTCTAGCTATGCCTAGCATCTGTTGTTTTGGTATAACTCTTGCACTTATGAAATGCAATTAGGAGTAAACAATGTGGTGTCCTGGATTTTCCCAGTGTGATTACAGCATTAAAAATAACAGCATTCATTGCATGGTGTTGATTACAGTAATTTTTGTGTTAGCTTAATGCTTGATATATGCATTTATAATGGAGTATAAACTATTACTTGCATTACTGTTATTGTTTGTTGTCATTGTTTGTTGCCATTATTTAATTATTTAATTATTTAATTATTAGTATTGCAGCCTATGGCAATAAACTGCAGGGAATTTCAGCCAGCCTTGTGGCTGCATTTGGCTAGATGACATCTAAGCATGCGTGAAAGCAAAGTATTTGTGCACTTGTGGTGTTTGTGGTTAGTAGGGTTATTGGAATAAGTCAAATGAAGTACCAATGCGTCTGCAGAATCCAGGTGGTAGTAAGCTGTGAGTGTACCAGAAGTAGAACATATGGATCCAGAAAATACCTACATTTTTCGTAGAATTATAGAATCATAGAATCAATAAGGTTGGAAAAGACCTTGAAGACCAACAAGTCCAACCTGTCACCACAGACCTCATGACTACTAAACCATGGCACCCAGTGCCATGTCCAATCCCCTCTTGAACACTTCCAATGATGGTGACTCCAGCACCTCCCTGGGCAGCCCATTCCAGTGGCTAACAACTCTCTCTGTGAAGAACATTCTCCTCACCTCCAGCCTAAACTTCCCCTGGCACAGCTTGAGAATCAGATGATTATCAGGGTTGGAAAGGACCTCAAGGATCAGCCAGTTCCAACCCCCCTGCCATGGGCAGGGACACCTCACACTACAGCAGGTTGCTCACAGCCACATCCAGCCTGGCTGCAAAAACCTCCAGGCATGAGGCTTTCACCACCTCCCTGGGAAACCTGTGCCAGGCTCTCACCACCCTCATGGGGAAGAACTTCTTCCTAATATCCAATCTCAATCTAACCATTTCTAGTTTTGTTCCATTCTCCCCAGTCCTATCACTCCCTGACACCCTCAGAAGTCCCTCCTCAGCTTTCCTGTAGCCCCCTTCAGATAATGGAAGGCCACAATAAGGTCTCCTCAGAGTCTTCTCTCCAGACTCAAGAGCCCCAACTCCCTCAGTCTGTCTCCACAGGAGAGGGGCCCCAGCCCTCTATATATGAATATATATAATTTTCTTATATAATTCCATATCTATAGAACATCAAACAAATGTGTGTTTCTCTCAGGCTGTCACTAATCCTGGACCTCTTACCATCATCAATATGATAGCCTTTCCTCCAAGTCTGTTAATAAGCACAACATTATTGTAGGGCATCAAATTTTCATTACAACCATATCACCTCCACATCTGCTTATGTAAAGGATTACTGAGTGACTGGTATTTAAGCTGGCAGCTGACCAGTTCACCAGATGGCAGAACTCCTGGCTATACAGTGAGAAATGCTGCACTGGAGAATGTTAATTGGGGTTTGAGAGCATAAGGGACCTCTGAGGTGCAATAATTCCTGTAAAAGGTAGTTTTAAAATGTTAAGGGTCACATTCTGCTCTTCCTTCCACAGGTGACAGACAAGAGTGATCTTACTGAAGTCAGTATATCTGCTTCACGTTTACACCACAGGACCAGAGGATAGTAGGGGTTAGAAGAGACATCCAAAGATCATCAAGTCCAACCCCCCTGCCAGAGCAGGACCATAGAATCCAGCACAGGTCACATAGAATCACAGAATCACCAAGGTTGGAAGAGATCTCAAAGATCAAGTCCAACCTGTCACCACAGACTTCATCACTAATCCATGGCATCAGGTGCCACATCCAGTCCCCTCTTGGACACTTCCAGGGATGGTGACTCCACCACCTCCCTGAGCAGCACATTCTGATGGCTAACAACTCTCTCTGTGAAGAACTTTCTCCCCACCTTGAGCCTAAACTTCCCCTGGTGCAGCTTGAGACTGTGTCCTCTTGTTCTGGTCCATATGGGTCTTGAAAGTCTCCAGAGAAGGAGACTCCACAACCTCTCTGGGCAGCCTGTTCCAGTGCTCTGTGACCCTCACAGTGAAGAAGTTCCCCTTCATGTTGAGGTGGAACCTCCTTGGCTGTAATTTATATCCATTGCCCCTTGTCCTACCCCAGGGTGCAAGTGAACAGAGCCTGTCCCCTCCATCTTGACCCCCAGCCCTCAGATACAAGAAGGACACTGAGGGGCAGGAGCATGTCCAGAGGAGGGAGTGGAGTACATGGCCTACAAAGAGCATCTGAGGGAGCTGGGGGTGTTCAGCCTGCACAAGAGAAGGTTGAGGATCTCATTGCTCTCTACAACTACCTGAAGAGAGGTTGGAGTGAGGAGGGGCTCAGCCTTTTCTCCTTGGTGTCAAGACACAGGACCAGAGGAAACGGTTTCAAGCTGCACCAGAGGAGGTTCAGGCTGAATATTAGGAAGTATTTCTTTACTGGAGGGCTTCTCAAACATTGGAATGGTCTGCCCAGGGCAGTGGTGGAGTCCCCATCCCTGAGGGTGTTCAAGCAGTGTATGGACCTGGTGCTTAGGGACGTGGTTTAGTGTTGACCCTTCAGTGCTGGGTCGAAGGTTGGAGTGGATGAGCTGTGAGGGCTCTTCCAACCAGACGTACTCCGTGACTCTGTGATGTCTTTCTTTTGCAAGACATAGGGAAGACACAGACCTGCTCAACAGCATCAAAGGCAACAGTGAACACATCTGCAGTGCTGTTACAGTTTCAAAGGAAGGTTTTTAATCCAATCTCTACCCCCACATTTGTCCTATTTTGGATGGCACCACATCTATTGAACTTTCATATATGCCTTCCTGCTGAAATTGTGAATGGTGGAGTTGGATGAATTATAAGAGGATAAAGAAAGCAAACAAACAAACAAAGAGTGATTTTATTTGAAAACCTGAATAAAATGTATATTATTTTGCAGTCCAATAGCTGTTGAAAACAATTTGTTGTCGCTGCAGGAATTCATAATGTAGACAAAGGTTGTGGAACTTATTTTAGCTATACAGCGAGGGAATATATCTAAGCACATGCTCAGTTAACAGCTTAAAAATAAGAGTTTTAAGCTGGTCATTAAAAAAAAACAACCTATGAAATAGTTCATGAAAGCTTTTAACACTTGAGGGAATAGATAAAAAAAGTCTGATTATTATTTGTTCTTTTGTGCCAGTTGAGACTCTTCAGAGCAGAGAAAATTGGCAGGCCTCAAAGCATCGCACTCCCAATTCTTTAAGCAGAGGTGCACAGAGAGGGAATAGAAACTGTGATTAGTTCTCAGCCCCTCCACTGCCACTTATTTTGTTACCTCAGATGGTAGGAGGCATTTCCAGCATTCATAAAGCTGTTTTCAGCTTCATATTTTCTCCTTTTCATAGCATGCCAGTCACTTGCCATCGTATTCTTGATATTTCAAGCTGTAAGCTGAAGATCAGCAAACCTACGTTCCCTGCTGCAGGTGGGCTGCGGTTGTCTGAGGTAATTCATGCCCCAAATAACACTATATCCCAAGGCCAGTGGTTAGGTTTACTGAGAAACTGAGTTGTCAGTTTGAAAATACTGCATTTGAAATGTGTAGTGAAGAAAAACCGCAGCACATGAAGTGGATGGAGGAGATTCTGCTTGCTCACAGAGTTTGGGGGTACGATGCCTGTGCCCAAGAAACTGATACAGTCACATAAAATGATATTGCTGTGTGTCTCTGTGTATATATAATAACCTCAGGAATCACAGTACCACAGTACATTAGAGGTTGGAAGCGACCTCAAGAGATCATCCAGTCCAACCCACCTGCCAGAGCAGGATCACCCAGGATAGTCTGCACAGGAATGCATCCAAGTGGGATTTGAAAGTCTCCAGAGAAGGAGGCTCCACAACCTCTGTGGGCAGCATGCTCTAGTTCTCTGGCACTCACTGTAAAGAAGTTTCTCCTCATGTTAAGGTGAAATCTGTGTTCAAGCTTGTACTTGCTGTTCCTTGTCTCATTACTGTGCATAACTGAAAAGAGCTTGGTCCCCTCCACTTGACACCCACCCCTCAGATATTGGTAGGCATTGAGCAGATCCCCTCTCAATCTTCTCTTCTCCAGACTAAACAGGGCATATAAAGGGCATTAAAGCATAGGAGTATCTTTGACATCAACTGAAGACTAAACAGCTCCAGGTCTCTCAATGTCTCTTCACAGAGGAGATGCTCGGGTCCCCTAATCATCCTTATGACTCTCCGTTGGATTCTCTCCAGCAGGTCTCTGTCTGAGGAGCCCAAAGTCCTTTGTCCATCTCTGTTCCTATTAGCTGAAAAAAAAGTAATCAAACCCAATTTCTTTAATTGGATCTATTGGAAAGAAGGGAAGGAGAACTGAAAATAACTTTAAAATCCTGCATCTCAAGCTGCTCCCCAGGGCAATATCCTGCTGGCAGATACTGCAGATAAGAAGACCACCAGGGACAGCAGAGGGAAGTTCTGATATTGCAAGTGTGTTTAGTGGATTAATGGTTAATTTCCAGCTGTAGAATGAAATGGATTCTGCTGATTTACAGCATCTTCAAAGCAGCACTTGGAATCCAAATGAGACTCTGTAGTGATTGTATGTTGTGAAGATGTCATCCCTCTTGTCATTTATTTTGAGCTAATTAATAAGGTGGAACAATTTGCTGATATGCAATACCAAAGAATTGAGAAAGCTCTGCTGAATAATGTTTGCAAACCTTTGTCTTCTACCCATGTTCTTAGTTACGTAATAGAATGGAGAAGAGCAAGGGAGTCTAATTCCTCATTTTAATCTTTGAAAAATCCATGATAAGGAGAGATGCATAATGTGTAGGGTATCAAATGCTTCTTCTGTGCTAAGTATGCTGCTTGCTTTCTGATTTTATCCAAGGAAAAACAGAGAAAGGAAGCTCTTGTCAGTTTGCCATTAAACTGAGACTAGTTGTTTGCTGTGGGCAGTGCTTGAAAACAGGCCAGATTCAGGCTGGATGTGAGGAGGAGGTTCTTCCCCATGAAAGTGGTGAAGCCCTGGAATGGGTTGTCCAGGGAGGTGGTTGGGGCCCCGTCCCTGGGGGTGTTTAAGACCAGGCTGGATGAGGCTCTGGCCAGGCTGATCTAGTGTGGGGTGTCCCTGCCCATGGCAGGGGGGTTGGAACTAGATGATCCTTGTGGTCCCTTCCAACCCTGACTGATACTGTGACACTGTGATAAACCCCTCAGCTCTGGCCCTCTGCTGTGAGCTTATTTGCTGCAGGATAGTGCAAGCAAGGATAGGGCTGGAGGGTAGCCCTGAGGAGAGAGACTTGGGGGTGCTGGTGGACAAAAAGCTCAACATGAGATCTCAATGTGCACTTGCAGCCTGGAAAGCCAATCAGATCCTGGGCTGCATCAGGAGAAGTGTGGCCAGCAGGTCGAGGGAGGTGATCCTCCCGCTCTACTCAGACCTGGTGAGACCCCACCTGGAGTACTGTGTCCAGTTATGGAGCCCCTATTACAAGAGGGATGTGGAGGTGCTGGAACGTGTCCAGAGAAGGGCCAGGAGGATGAGCAGAGGGCTGGAGCACCTCTCCTATGAGGACAGACTGAAGGAGTTGGGGCTGTTCAGTCTGCAGAAGAGAAGGCCCCGAGGTGACCTCATTGTGGCCTTCCAGTATCTGAAGGGGGCCTACAGGAAGGCTGGGGAGGGACTTCTCAGGATGTCAGGTAGTGATAGGACTAGGGGGAATGGAATGAAGCTGGAGGTGGGGAGATTCAGGCTAGATGTGAGGAGGAGGTTCTTCCCCATGAGAGTGGTGAGACCCTGGAATGGGTTGTCCAGGGAGGTGGTCGAGGCCCCGTCCCTGGGGGTGTTTAAGACCAGGCTGGATGAGGCTGTGGCCAGGCTGATCTAGTGTGGGGTTTCCTGCCCATGGCAGGGGGGTTGGAAGTAGATGATCCTTGTGGTCCCTTCCAACCCTGAATGAAACTATGAAACTATGAAACTTTAAGCAGCCTGATGCAGACACCAAGAAGGAAAGAATCATAGAATCACAGAATTGTCAGGGTTGGAAAGGACCTTAGGGGTCATCTAGTTCCACCCTCCCCTGCCATAGGCAGGGACACTTTGCACTAGATCAGGGTGCCAAGAGCCCCATCAAGCCTGGCCTTAAAAACTTCCAGGGAAGCTTCCAGAGAAGCCAGATGGAGCTGTTCAGAGGACTAGGCATCTTTTCCCAGAGCTGCCTAGGTTTGTTTGGAGAAAGGTCTATCTCATCCAACACATCTGCTCTGCTTGTCTTACTTGTTCATGTTCTCCCTATCTAAGCATATAATTAACATTATTTGTTTCATAGTTGTCTTATTGCTTCTGTTCATAGTCAGTGCATGCCTGCATTGCACACTGATTGTGACTGGTCAGGCTTCAAATCCCAATGGTGGGCTGCTGGCCTTTATGGTATCAATTAACATGACTGTCTGTCTGTCCTTTCCCCTCCCAGCATACCTAATTCCTACTGTCAGTGTCAAGGCTGTGAACTTTGGAGATGGGACAGCAACAGTTTGTTTTAGAACGGGATCTTGAAACATTGGGCCAGAAGGTGTCCAGAGAAGGGCAACAAAGCTGGGGAGGGGTTTGGAACACAGCCCTGTGAGGAGAGGCTGAGGGAGGTGGGGCTCAGAGGAGACCTTCTTGCTGTCTACAACTACCTGAAAGGAGGTTGTAGCCAGGTGGGGGTTGGTCTCTTCTCCCAGGCAACCAGCACCAGAATGAGAGGGCACAGTCTCAAGCTGTGCCATGGGAAGTTTAGGCTCAAGGTGAGGAGAAAGTTCTTCACAGAGAGAGTTGTTAGCCTTTGGAATGTGCTGCCCAGGGAGGTGGTGGAGTCACCATCACTGAATGTGTTTAAAAAGAGATTGGATGAGTCACTTGGTACCATGATTTAGTTAGTCATAAGATCTTGGGTGACAGGTTGGACTTGATGATCTTTGAGGTCTCTTCCAACCTTATTGATTCTATGACTCTATGATTCTATGACTCTGTGATTCTATGAATGCTTGCAAAGAGCCAGGGCAAAAGCATCTAATACTGCTAAATCTTTTCTGCAGTAGCTGCAACTCTGCTCCTAATAACCAAAGATACAATTAGCATCAGTACTTGTTTCACACACCTGAAACCTTGAAAGCAAGTAAGCAGGCAAGGGAAGAACTCCCGTTGTACAAACATTGCTGATCCTGGCAGTATTAGCAGCCTGACATTACCTAAGTCTTTTGCTTCCATTCCCTAGACTAACTGAACAATAGCTTTTAGCTCAGTTATCACTTCATAATCTAACATAAAACCTTATCACTGATCTCATGTGTGTTTGCAGCCACGATGCCAAGCAGACAACACACTTGGCTGCCATATTCCCCACTAAGCTGCGCAGTTACTGTACCTCAGCATGGCTAAAGCCTCTGGAAATGTTTGGAATTAGGGGCTGCAGATGGAAGCTGAAGTGCAGATTTCCCCACTGTCCCAGAGCTAGTCTCAGAGCACATGGAGCCTTGCCTTTCCAGTAAACAAAGGGGAAAGAAAGATTGCTTTTCTCTGAAGGAAGTATAAAGAAGCATTTTCTGTGCCTGTGCTGGCATCTCTTGGGTAAGAGATTTCTTTGTGTGTGTGTTTATGTGGTGTCAATAACTCTTCAATGCTGAATGACAGCTGATTAATGACAGCAATTAGCAATCACTTTGCATCAATTACTGGATACTAATGCTGCTATAACCACAAAGTATGGCCAATGCTAGTAACCATCAAATTGTATCTCTCATGCTATTTAAGTTCCTTTTGGCTGTCATCCAAAACAAAGCTGTGACTCTTCCAGCAACCAGTATGTGAGAGCAAACCCAAACAGTAATTTAGAAACACCACAATTCAGTTTATCATTCCTCAGTAGTGTAATGCATTCAGGACAGCACTAAGGATAGAATGGGGCCATTTTTCTTCAAGAAACTGCTCAAGAAAACAGGAGAACACCAACATGGTGTGGTAAGTATACAAACTGCCTCTTTTCTTTCCCCCTTTTTTTTTTCATTAAAGTTTTGATCCAGAGAGGGAGACTCAGTTCTTTTGAATATTCCCCTATCATGAAATTAGAGGCACAGACAAGGTCAAAATATCAACAACTAGACTATTTATTACATAAATCAAGTGGATGGATCAGAAAGAGAAAGAGAATAGAGAGGGAGAGGAAGAACAGGGAGAGGGAGAACAGGGAGAGAGAAGAGGAAAGGAATTATATTACCACACACCTCACCCCCCAAGACAGCTTGGGTTTGTGGAGGAAGGCTGCTGCAGCTTTGGTATAGAGGAGATGTTGTTCTTGTTGGCTGTGCTGTCCTCTGAGCAGCCTCTTCACCTCAATGAGTTGCAGCAGGAAGAATTTAGGACATGGAGAGAGGGCTCCTCTTGGTCTGCTTCTTCCAGGCTCCATGGTGATGTCTCTGACATTTTTTCTCTCCTGGTATTCTCTCTGTTTATCTTCAGTAGTTGCTCAGATCTTTTATACAGTTTTTAGGTATGAGTCCAGATGGTGCATATGCATATTCCAGAGAGTATTGACAGCAGTGGTCTCTGCCCATTATTTCCAGGGCAGCTGCAGTCTGGGGAGCAGTCGTTATCTATGCAGCAAAGGTGACTTTATCTTTGTTGAGTCACATCAAGAGCGACAAGATTTAGTCTCTCACACATACCCCTAACAGCAACATACCTGAAGAATCTGACTTTAGAGTTGATATAGGAAGCTTATGCAATATGCAGTTTTGCCACATGTTGTAAAAGTATCCCACTAAATTCCTGTCTCTAATTAAGGAGTGAGACAGGCTCTCTTAGCTCGTCTCAAAGGACCACTCCACATCAGGATTGGATAGAATGAGAAAGCTTAAATGGAAGTGCTATTCATGAACTGCATGCTAGAGTGTAAAGCATATAGAATACAAAGAAATCCATGGTTCTCCAAAACCTCCTCAGCCCAAAACTTCCACAGAACTCCCTGCAAATCACAGAAAGAGAGATTGGCCATTGGAATGTGCTGCCCAGGGAGGTGGTGGAGTCACCATCACTGGAGGTGTTTAGGAAGAGCCTGGATGAGGCTTTTGGTGCCATGGTTTAATTGATTAGATGGTGTTGGGTGATAGGTTGGACTTGATGATCTTTGAGGTCTCTTCCAACCTGGTTAATTCTATTCTATTCTACTCACACTACCTGTAAGGACTTGCCTTCATATTTTTCATGTAAATATTTATTGATTGCACAATATGGTGATAACTATACAGCTATTTCATAATACAATGATAAATAAGGACAGAGTGAGGCAGTTGGGGCTGTTCAGTCTGGAGAAGAGAAGGCTTACAGTATCTGAAGGGGGCTACCAGAAAGCTGGGAAGGGACTTTTGAGGGTGTCAGGGAGTGATAGGATTGGGGGGAATGGAACAAAACTAAAAATGGGGAGATTGAGATTGGATGTTAGGAAGACGTTCTTCTCCATGAAGGTGGTGAGACACTGGCACAGGTTGCCCAGGGAGGTGGTGGAAGCCTCATGCCTGGAGGTTTTTGCAGCCAGGCTGGATGCGGCTGTGAGCAACCTGCTGCAGTGTGAGGTGTCTCTGCCCATGGCAGTGGGGTTGGAACTGGCTGATCCTTGAGGTCCCTTCCAACCCTAACAATTCTATGACTCTAATACATCATGATGAATGCATAAAGGAAACAAGAATCAGAAGGTGTAGTGCAAGGATTATAAATGCTGCTCATTGAGGGCCTGCACTTAATTTAGCATTGAAATATCCATCCTGAAGGTAATAATGTGGATACAGGGATGCCAGCATGCAGAGTTCTGGCTTTAGCTACTGGCAGTATTGCTGTCTACATATCAATCTTGAGTTTGGTTTAAACACTGGCAGTCATACAGGGGGGAGGCATCCTAAGGGCTTAAGGCAGGACGAATTGCTCCTGGTTTCTGTTAGATAAAATTAAGCCACTTTCAACAGGAATGCTTCACTTGAGAATTTTGGAGCATTGCTGCTTGGGAAGGTACAAGGTATTGCCTTTGGAAAGAAAAGCTGCAGAAAGATGCAATGTTTTTGATGCAAGGCAAAGGATGTTTGAAGTGCTGGGATTTAGCAGGGGAGAATGCCAGAGGCAAAAATGGCAGCCTGATGCTTTCCATGCAGTTCCCACTCTGACAGATCTGTCACTAAGTTTCCTTCCCCCAACATGAGATGTTTACTGTGATTTCACTCAGTTGACTCGAGGCAGGTAGATTTTACTTTCACTCCTCCAGCAGGCTGCTTAAACATTGTCATTCAGTCATCATTTTTGTTATGCTGTGATTCAGTTCCATGAACATGGGACTATAAACAGGCAAAAAAAATCCACTCCTTGAAGCTCTTTCTGTGGCAGATATCTTCCCTATATGCTCCCTGCTGCCTGCACTGGTCAGTTGAGATGGTGCATGGAGGAATCTGTGATTCATTGCAGGTGAAGGCTGGTAGCATAATAACTGTGACTTGGAGCTACACAAAAGCAACAGAAACCTGTGATTGTAACATCTGTCACCAAAACACCATGCAGATTTGTCACAGTCTATATCACCAGTACAAGGTTTTCAGCCTGCCATGTCTTGGGCTTCCATTGCACTTCCCTCTGCTCTTCACAGGCTCACAGGATGTTAGGGATTGGAAGGGACCTCTGAAGATCATCGAGTCTAAACCCTCTGCCAGAGCAGGACCATAGAATCCAGCACAGGTCACACAGGAATACATCCAGATGGGTCTTGAAAGTCTCCAGAGGAGGAAACTCCACAACCTCTCTGGGCATCCTGTTCCAGTACTCTGTGACTCTCACAGTGAAGAAGTGCCTCCTCATGCTGAGGCAGAACCTCCTGTGCTGTAGTTTATATCCATTGCCCCTTGTCCTTTCCCAGGGTGCAAGTGAGCAGAACCTGTCCCCTCCTTCTTGACCCCCCAGCCCTCAGATATTTATAGAAGTTTATTAAATCCCCTCTCAGTCTTCTCTTCTCTGGACTAACCAACCCCAAGTCTCACAGGGTAGTGCTCCAGTCCCTTAATCATCCTTGTAGCCCTCTGCTGGACTCTCTCATGTAGATCCTTGTCCCTGATGAACTGGGGACCCCAGAACTGGATGCAACATTCTTGGTGTGGTCTCACCAGAGCAAAGTAAAGGGGGAGGAGAACCTCCCTCAATCTGCTGGACACACTCCTCTTAATGCACCCCAAACTCCTCTTAAAGCACCTCTTGATTCACTGCAGAAAAAGAATAACAGAGTGGGAAAAAAGGTGAGTTCAAGGAAGAAGATTAATTTCTTCTCAAGATGTTTTTCTTTAACTATTTTCTCTCTATCCTTGACATGAGGAATAATCAGAACTGTCTTCATGGATGACTGTAGAGGTCCAGCTGTTGTGTGTTGGCATTGTGAGCTGAGCTTTCTGACTGATAAAACAGCAGAGGGGATGGTGGATGTGTGTGCACTCATCCTAGAATCATTGCTGCCTAGCAGATGTATTCTGGGGAAATACATTTTTTTGTGTGAAAGATAAATATCCATCTTTTACAAATGAAGCTAAGCAGAATATAAAGTCTGAAATCTAAGATATTGCACTGGTAAACCTTTGCATGAATCAGCCATTTCTGTAGAGGGGAAAAAGAAAAGGTCCTCATAGAATCATAGAATTGTCAGGGTTGGAAGGGACCTCAAGGATCAGCCAGTTCCAACCCCACTGCCATGGGCAGGGACACCTCACACTACAGCAGGTTGCTCACAGCCACATCCAGCCTGGCTGCAAACACCTCCAGGGATGAGGCTGCCACCACCTCCCTGGGCAACCTGTGCCAGTCTCTCACCACCTTCATGGAGAAGAACTTCTTCCTAACATCAAATCTGAATCTACCCATCTCTAGTTTTGTTCCATCCCCCGCAGTCCTATCACTCCCTGACACCCTCAAAACTCCCTCCTCAGCTTTCTTGTAGCCCCCTTCAGATATTGGAAGGCCACAATAAGGTCTCCTCAGAGCCTTCTCTTCTCCAGACTGAGCAGCCCCAACTCCCTCAGTCTGTCCTCATAGGAGAGCAGCTCCAACCCTTTGCTCATCCTCATGGTCCTTCTCTGGACACCTTCCAGCACCTCCAGATCCTTCCTGTAATAGGGGCTTCAGAACTGGGAACAGTACTCCAGGTGGGGTCTCACCAGAGCAGAGCAGAGGGGGAGAATCACCTCCCTTGACTTGCTGGCTGTGCTTCTCTTGATGCAGCCCAGGATGTGATTGTAGGAATTACAAACTTAATTAGTCATTCTATGTCAGTCTTTCCTGAATAGTCCTGGAAAACGTTTCAGGAGTTTGTGTGATTCCACTGACACCAAAATGGATGTTGTTGCTTACTGTGGGGATACACAGTCATGGCCAAAGAACAGAGAACCTTCTCAGGAGACTTCAGCATTTTCTGCTGCCAAAAAAGGTCTCACAGCTAATTATTTCATTTTACATAATGGTGTGCTTAATATTCTCCTTCCAAACAGGATGGTGAATCAGCTGGTCCCTCTAGCTTCTCCTGTGTCTTATCTGTGTTTAACTAATCCTCAGCTCGGCCCTAAACCCAGTTTCAATGCTGACCTTTCAGACTGATTTCCTTGCAGTTACCCAGGGAAAACTAACCTGTCAGTCTTTAAAATCTCTCTATTCTGAGTTTTCTCTGCACTGCATCTTCAGACATGAGAGTCCAGATCTGCCTCCAGCATTACCTGATTGACACAGAAATTGGATTTAGCTGGAAGTAAAGTGCCATACAGCTGATGCTGCCATCAAGTCACCACTTTGAAACACTACAAATAATAAGGATGAAGACAAGCGGCTTCCACAATCCCAATTCTCATCTTTATAACTTATTTTAAATAGATTTAAAATCCACATTCAATCCCTGTGAGGAGAGGCTGAGGGAGCTGGGGTTGCTTAGCCTGGAGAAGAGGAGGCTCAGGGGAGACCTTATTGCTGTACACAATTACCCGAAGGGAGGTTGTAGCCAGGTGGGGCTTGGTCTCTTCTCCCAGGCAACCAGCACCAGAACAAGAGGACACAGTATCAAGCTGTGCCAAGGGAAGTTTAGGCTGAAGGTGAGGAGAAGGTGAGCTGGCCTGCAGAGCTGGCAGAAGGAACCAGGGAACTGCACAGTTTCCCTATGTTCCATGAGGAGGTGGTTGGAACTCTCCTTAGCAGCTTGGATCCCCACAAGTCCATGGGACCAGATGGGATTCATCCTAGGGTGCTGAGAGAGCTGGCAGACGAGCTGGCCAAGCCACTCTCCATAATTTTCCAGCAGTCCTGGCTCACTGGCGAGGTCCCAGAGGACTGGAAGCTGGCCAACGTGGTGCCCATCCATAAGAAGGGCCGGTTGGATGAGCCAGGGAATTACAGGCCTGTCAGCCTGACCTCAGTGCCAGGCAAGATCATGGAACAGGTCATCCTGAGTGCAATAACACAGCACTTAGAGGATGGCCAAGGGATCAGGCCTAGCCAACATGGATTTAGGAAGGGCAGGTCCTGCCTGACCAACCTGATCTCCTTCTATGATCAGGTGACCCGCCTGGTAGATGTGGGGAGGCCTGTTGATGTAGTCTTCCTGGACCTCAGCAAGGCCTTTGACACTGTACCCCATAGCAAACTGCTGGCCAAGCTGTCAGCCCATGGCTTGGACGGGAGCACACTGCGATGGGTTAGGAACTGGCTGGATGGCCGAGCCCAGAGAGTGGTGGTGAATGGTGCCACATCCAGCTGGCGGCCAGTCACTAGTGGTGTGCCCCAAGGATCAGTGTTGGGCCCTGTGCTCTTTAACATCTTTATTGACGATCTGGATGAGGGCATTGAGTCTATCATCAGTAAATTTGCTGACGACACCAAGCTGGGGGCAAGAGTTGATCTACTGGAGGGTAGAGAGGCTCTGCAGAGGGACCTCGACAGGCTGGACAGATGGGCAGAATCCAGTGGCATGAGATTTAACACATCCAAGTGCCGGGTTCTGCACATTGGCCACAACAACCCCATGCAGTGCTACAGGCTGGGGTCAGAGTGGCTGGAGAGCAGCCAGGCAGAGAGGGACCTGGGGGTACTGGTCGATGGTAGGCTGAACATGAGCCTGCAGTGTGCCCAGGCAGCCAAGAGGGCCAATGGCATCCTGGCCTGCATCAGGAACAGTGTGGCCAGCCGGAGTAGGGAGGTCATACTGCCCCTGTATACTGCACTGGTTAGGCCGCACCTCGAGTACTGTGTCCAGTTCTGGGCCCCTCAGTTTAGGAAGGATGTTGACTTGCTGGAACGAGTCCAGAAAAGAGCAACAAAGTTGGTGAGGGGTTTGGAACACAAGCCCTATGAGGAAAGACTGAGGGAGCTGGGGTTGCTCAGCCTGGAGAAGAGGAGACTCAGGGGTGACCTTATCACTCTCTACAACTACCTGAATGGAGGTTGTAGACAGGTGGGTGATGGTCTCTTCTCCCAGGCAGCCAGTACCAGAACAAGAGGACACAGTCTCAGGCTGCGCCAGGGGAGGTTCAGGTTGGATGTTAGGAAGAAGTTCTATACAGAGAGAGTGATTGCCCATTGGAATGGGCTGCCCAGGGAGGTGGTGGAGTCGCCGTCATTGAAGGTGTTCAGGAGGAGACTTGATGGGTTGCTTAGTGCCATGGGTTAGCTGTTTGGGTGGGTTGGATTGGTTGACGGGTTGGACACGATGATCTTGAAGGTCTCTTCCAACCTGGTTTGGTTTATTCTAATAAAGGTTTATTCTAATAAAGAAAGTGTATCCCAGAGAAAGTAATTGACCATTGGAATGTGCTGCCCAGGGAGGTGGTGGAATCACTGTCTCTGGAGGTGTTCAAAGGATTGGATGTGGCACTTGGAGCCATGGTTTAGTTGTCATGAGGTGTTCAGTGTTAGGTACTAGGTTGGACTTGCTGATCTCTGAGGTCTTTTCCAACCTGGTTGATTCTGTGATCTCTATGATCTATGATGTCACTTTTAATCCCTTCTTCAGAGGTTTACATTAACATTTATGTTCTCTCAGTCTGTCTGTCTGAGGGTGGAAAAAGTAGAAAGTATAAATCCCCTCAGCTTGTTTCTCCTGGCATGTTGCTCCAATGTGCACCTCTGTGGAGGTTGCCATGGAGACTCCAATTTAAGAACAACTGTATTTGAGGAGAATTTCCAGCCTGGGAGTATGTGGCAATACAGATAGAGAAATAAAAGTGGTACCTGACCTTTAGATGGGAGGCAGGCAGGTCTGCTGGGCCAGGCTGGAAGTGGAAAGATGTTGCTTGCACAAATGTTTAATTAACATTTTTTGGTCACTGTTATTCTTCTCACAGCATTTTGTTTTTCTCTTCAGCTGTTGCATGAAACAAGATTTATGTTTGTGATGGGTGAAATTCCTCACACCACCCCCCCCCAACTTAGTTTAGAATGATCTTTATTTTCCTTTTCCATACCCATTAGTGATTTATTTACATTTTACTACTTTTCTGTTCAAGATCTGTGGAGAATTTTAAAGGCATAGCCTAAAACTACCACAATGTGGTCCAGTTCTGGGTCCACAGTTTAGGAAGGATGTTGACTTGCTGGAAGGTGTCCAGAGAAGGGCAGCAAAGTTGGGGAGGGGTTTGGAACACAAGCCCTGTGAAGAGAGGCTGAGGGAGCTGGGGTTGCTTAGCCTGGAGAAGAGGAGGCTCAGGGGAGACCTTGTTGCTCTCTACAACTACCTGAAAGGAGGTTGTAGCCAGGTAGGGGTTGGTCTCTTCTCCCAGGCAATCAGTGTCAGAACAAGAGGACATAGTCTCAAGCTGACTACAGGGCAGAATGACTTCCCTGCTCCTGCTGGCCACACACTATTCCTGATGCAGGCCAGGATGCCATTGGCCTGCTTGACCACCTGGGCACACTGCTGGCTCATGTTCAGCCTACTATGAATCGGCATCTCCAGGTCCCTCTCTGCCTGGCTTCTCTCCAGCCAATCTGACCCCAGGCTGTAGCGCTGCATGAGGTTGTTGTGGCCAAAGTGCAGCATCATATCTCATATAAGACTGCTTGTATCAAAACAATTTGGGGGCTTTTCATTTCCTTGCTCTGGAGGGATACCAATCTGCTTCTGTTTGACCTTGGCTGCATTACTTTGGTTAAGTCTAAGAGCTACTGGGGCTGAGGGGACAGAGGCACAGCTTCCCTGGTCTTTTTGACCAAGGGGGTTCTCATGTTTGTTAATTGTAAATAGCTGTAAAACATTGTAAATCCTGTATATTTTGTGCACATCCATTGCATCCCATTGCAGAGTGTTGTTTTGCCCTTTAAATACACCTTTCATTTGCTTCCAACTGAGCTGGTCTGGCAAAGTTAATTTGGGAGGGGAACAGGGGTAAATTTTAACCCACCACAAACAAAAGTCCTAACCACCTGTTGTTCAGCATATAGAATAGAATAGAATAGAATAGAATAGAATAGAATAGAATAGAATAGAATAGAATAGACCAGGTTGGAAGAGACCTTCAAGATCATCGCGTCCAACCTATCATCCAACACCACCTAATCAACTAACCCATGTAACCAAGCACCCTGTCAAGTCTCCTCCTGAACATCTCAAGTGATGGTGACTCCACCACCTCCCTGGGCAGCTCATTCCAATGGGCAATCACTCTCTCTGTGTAAAACTTCCTCCTGACCTCCAGCCTGAACCTCCCCTGGCGCAGCCTGAGACTGTGTCCTCTTGTTCTGGTGCTGGCTGCCTGGGAGAAGAGACCAACATCTACCTGTCTACAACCTCCCTTCAGGTAGTTATAGACAGCAATAAGGTCTGCCCTGAGCCTCCTCTTCTCCAGGCTAAGCAACCCCAGCTCCCTCAGCCTCTCCTCATAGGGCTTGTGTTCCAAGCCCCTCACCAACTTTGTTGCCCTTCTCTGGACACCTTCCAGCAGGTCAACATCCTTCCTAAACTGAGGGGCCCAGACTTATTTGGAAGGCAAGACTTGTTTGACAATGATCTTTGGGGGTGTTTCATAGCAAATATTTGCAGAGATATATCTGTTTGGGGTTTGGGCTTTCTTTTTTTTTTATGTACTTTTGTTTAAGTATTTTGCTTTGCAGCTTAATATCCAGTGAGCTTTGTTCCACTTGGTAGATGATTGACAGAGTTTTGGATTAACAACTGCTGTTTGCCAGAACATTGTTATGAAGAATGAGACAAGACTGCAAATTAATTTAAAAATGCCCCTACCAAATCTAAGTAACAGAAAAGTCATTTTCAAGTGCTATTATTTTGCTGCTGTTGACTTCAGTTCAACATTGCCCTTCAAAAAGAGCAAAAAAGCAGGGCCTAGGAAGCTCCAGTCCAGTCAGCTTTACTTCTATCCATGGAAAGATGATGGAACAGCTCATGCTGGTGGGCATCTCTAATCCTGTGGAGGAAAGGAAGGTTATTTAGAGCAGTTAGCATGGATTCACCAAGGGGAAATCATGGCTGACTATTTTTGATAGCTTTCTGTGAAAGCATGACTGGTTGTGTAGATGAGGGGAGGGCAGGGGATGTTGTCTGTCTTGACTTCAGCAAGCTTTTGAATGCTGTCCCCCATAAGTTTAGGAAGGATGTTGACCTGCTGGAACATGTCCAGAGAAGGGCAACAAAGTTGGTGAGGGGCTTGGAACACAGCCCTGTGAGGAGAGGCTGAGGGAGCTGGGGTTGCTTAGCCTGGAGAAGAGGAGGCTCAGGGGAGAACTTCTTGCTCTCTACAACTACCTGAAGGGAGGTTGTGGACAGGCAGAGGTTGATCTCTTCTCCCAGGCAGCCAGCACCAGAACAAGAGGACACAGTCTCAAGCTGTGCCAGGGGAGGTTTAGACTGGATGTTAGGAAGAAATTCTACACAGATAGAGTGACTGCCCATTGGAATGTGCTACCCAAGGAGGTGGTGGAGTCACCATCACTGGAGGTGTTTAGGAAGAGACTTGATGGGGTGCTTGGTTGCATGGTTTAGTTGATTAGGTGGTGTTGGATGATAGGTTGGATGCGATGATCTTGAAGGTTTCTTCCAACCTGGTTTATTCTAGTCTAGTCTAGTCTAGTCTAGTCTATAACATCCTTATAGGGAAGCTTAGGAAATGTGTATTAAATGAGTAGACAGTGAGATGGATTGAGAATGGGGTGAATGACAGAGCTCAGAGGGTCGTGCTCAGTGGTGCAGAGCCTACTTAGAGGCTAATGGTGTTCCACAATGGCCAGTACTGGGTCCAGACTTGTTCAACATCTTCACTGATGACCTATAAGAAGGGATAGAGTGTACCCTCAGCAAGGTTGTTGATGATGCAAAGCTGAGAGGAGTGGATGTTACAAAATTAGGCTCTGCTGCTATTCACCAAGACGTGAACAGGCTGGAGAGCTGGGGAGAGGTGAACCTCGTGAAGTTCAAGGCAGAGTTTAAGATTCTGCACTGAAGGAGGAATAACCCCATTCACCACCACAGGTTAGGGGTTGACCTGCTGGAAAGCAGCTCTGCAGAGAAGGACCTGAGTGTCCTGATGGAAAAGTTCACCATGAGCCAGCAATATCACCTTCAGACACCCCTTCCAACCCTTACCAGTCTGTGATTCTGATTCTCCAAAGCAAACTAAATCACAGAATCACAGAATATGCCAGGTTGGAAAAGAACTCAGAGATTCTCAAGTCCAACCTAATACCTAACACCTCCTGACAGCTAAACTATGGCTCCAAGTGCCACATCCAAGCCTTTTTTTAACACCTCCAGGGATGGTGACTCCACCACCTCCCTGGGCAGCACATTCCAATGGCTAACAACTCTCTCGGTGAAGAGCATTCTCCTCACCTCAAGCCTAAACCTCCCCTGGCACTGCTTGAGACTCTGTCCTCTTGTTCTGGTGTTGCCTGCTTGAGAGAGGAGACCAACTCCCTCCTGGCTATAACCTCTCTTCAGGTAGTTGTAGAGGGCAATGAGGTCTCCCCTGAGCCTCCTCTTCTCCAGGCTAAGCAACCTCAGCTCCCTCAGCTTCTCCTCGTAGGGCTGTGCTCAAGGCCTCTCCCCAGCCTTGTTGCCCTTCTCTGGACATGTTCAAGTGTCTCAATGTCCTTCTTAAACTGAGGGGCCCAGAACTGGACACAGGACTCAAGGTGTGGTCTAACCAATGCTGAGTACAGGGCAGAACGACTTCCCTGCTCTTGCTGGCCACTCTATTCTTGATGCAGGCCAGGATGCCATTGGCCTTCTTGGCTACCTGGGTACACTGTTGGTTCATGTTTAGGCAGCTGTCAATCAGCACCCCAAGGTCCCTTTCTGTTTGGCAGCTTATTTAAATACTGAACAGGTGAATTAGAATTGGGTAATGATAACCCTCAGAAACTTCAGGCAGGATCCTGCATCCCTTGGTTCCTTTATTTTAGCAGGGGGATCCCACAGTTTTGTTCTCATTAGAAAAATGCCTCTCATTTCTTTGCAGTTGGGGGAAATACTTAGTAGTGGGAGCCTTGGAGCTTAAAGAAGCTTGATGTCAGTTATTTGTATCCTGTCATTGAATCAGATTCTGTTAGCAGGCACCAGTAGACTTTCCTCCACGGGAAGAAAATCTTTCCTGCTGATTTGACAGGGTTGACTCCTTGCAGCTGTGCAACCAAACCATGGTAGTAAAGAAATAAATGTGGGAAAGCATATGTCAGACCTCATGGATCCCTGGCTTCCTTGCATTGCACTTCAAATGATATCAACCCAGTAATTAGCTTCTCTAACTTTTGGTGGCCTCAGCCTTGCATAAAATCTGGGAGAACTAGAAGATCTTATCAAACTGTGTGTGTATTTTCAACACTGTCTGTGTTTTTGAGTGAAAACAATGCTTAATCACATTACTTCTTGAGATAATGGCAAGCAAAGAGTTTAGAGCAAAAATATGAGCTCATGTGTGTTCCATGACACAGGAAGGCACAAACTCCTGCATGTTCTAGGAGTACCTGAAGCTTGTAAATCATTTTAATGAATGTGCAGAGCTTTTAAATTAAGTAAATCATTACATGTAGTGAAAAACCACAGTAAAAACCTCTGTTTGCAGACCTTCTTCCTAACTGCTCATCTACTGGAATGGAATGGAATGGAATGGAATGGCATGGAATGGAATGGAATGGAATGGCATGGCATGGCATGGAATAGAATAGAATGAACCAGGTTGGAAAATACCTTAGAGATCATCAAGTCCAACCTATCACCCAATGCCATCTAAGCAACTAAACCATGGCACCAAGCACCCCATCCAGTCTCTTCCTAAAAACCTCCAGTGATGGCGACTCCACCACCTCCCTGGGCAGCACATTCCAATGGCCAATCACTCTGGGAAGAACTTCCCAACATCCAGCCTAAACCTCCCCTGGTGCAGCTTGAAACTATGTCCTCTTGTTGTGGTGCTGGTTGCCTGGGAGAAGAGACCAACCCCCACCTGGCTACAACCTCCCTTCAAGGAGTTGTAGACAGCAAGAAGGTCTCCCCTGAGCCTCCTCTTCTCCAGCCTAAGCAACCCCAGCTCTCTCAGCCTCCCCTCACAGGGCTGTGCTCCAAACCCCTCCCAAGCTTTGTTGCCCTTCTCTGGACATGTTCCAGCATCTCAACATCTCTCTTGAATTCAGAACTGGACACAGGACTCAAGGTGTGGCCTAACCAGTGCTGAGTGCAGGGCACAATGACTTCCCTGCTCCTGCTGGCCACAGTATTTGTGATCCAGGCCAGGATGCCATTTGCCTTCTTGGCCACCTGGGCACACTGCTGGCTCATTTCCAATCCTTGTGTTTTTAATATCCAAATCAGGAGGCTTATAATGGTTTGGGAAAGTAACCACACATTGCTGGGAGGAGGTGTCACTATATGGAGACTAAGACTAGACTCTATTGTAAATGATCATTATGTAACTTGCTATTTCTGTTTCTTCCTGCCCTTTCTCTTTAATCCACAAAGCCTTTTTCAACCCACAATCCTTTACAAATATACAAGTTCTAAATACATTGCTTTTCATGCTGACAGTAAAGAGAACCATTTATAGAGAAACAACTTGTTTTGTTAGGCCCTTTCATCAATACTAAAGAAAATCAGTAATAAATAATAAAGGGGGGGGGGGGGGGAAGGCAGAAAATAGTTTGGAACAAATGGATTTAACAGTAACTTAGTGAAGGAAAAAAGGGCAGCAACAGCAAAGCAGAGGGAAGGCAAAGTGTTGGGAGAAAGCAGCAGAAATAGGCAGTATAAATGAGAACAAAATGATTCTGGAAGATTGAAAAGGAAATAAAGGCATTAGGAATACATTTTCTGGCATGATCCATGAGTTTAACCATATTACAGCTGCAATAAATCCCCCCAGCTGACACATCCCCATTATGAGATGGATATGATAAAATGCATAATAATGATGAAAAGGGAAATGAGTTCATTGACTACTTCAACACACTGAAAGAAGGGAGAATTTACGTCTCAGGCGGGAAGGATGAGGAATCGCTCAGCCCCTGATCGCGTGCCGCAATTCATCAAAGCCAGTGTGTTTGCTGGGATGCACCAGCCTATTGGAAGTCCTTAGGTGGTGTCTTTGTTTCACATGGCATCCTTGGGGTTTTGAATATTTACCTCCCTTCTCCTGCTGGCTGCACTATTTCTGATCCAGACCAGGATGCCATTGGCCTTCTTGGCCACCTGGGCACACTGCTGGCTCATGTTCAGCCTACTATCAATAACTACCCCCAGGTCCCCTTCTGCCTGGCTGCTCTCCCAGCCCCTCTGACCCCAGCCTGTAGCACTGCATGGGGTTGTTGTGGCCAATGTGTAGAACCTGGCACTTGGCTGTGTTAAGCCTCATGCCGTTGGACACTGCCCATCTGGTCAGCCTGTAAATGATAGAATAGAATAGAATAGAATAGAATAGAATAGAATAGAATAGAATAGAATAGAGCAGAGTAGAGCAGAGTAGAGCAGAGTAGAGCAGAGTAGAGTAGAGTAGAATAGAATAGAATAGAATAGAATAGAATAGAATAGAGTAGAATAGAGTAGAATACAGTGGAATGGAATGGAATGGAATAGAATGGAATGGAATGGAATGGAATGGAATGGAATGGAATGGAATGGAATAGAATAGAATAAAACAGGTTGGAAGAGACCTTCAAGATCATCGCGTCCAACCTATCACCCAACACCACCTAATTAACTAACCCATGCAACCAAGCACCCTGTCAAGTCTCCTCCTGAACACCTCCAGTGATGGTGACTCCACCACCTCCCCAGGCAGCCCATTCCAATGGGCAATCACTCTCTCTGTGTAAACCTTCCTCCTGACCTCCAGCCTGAACCTCCCCTGGTGCAGCTTGAGACTGTGTCCTCTTGTTCTGGTACTGGCTGCATCTCTGGACTCAACAGTGTTCAAAGGGATACTTAAAATATGGAGACCACATCTGGTATGTGTCTATTCAAAAAGCTGGAATTGAAATTAAGGCAGGGGAAATGGTGCATGAAAAAGGCATAAGAACATTTTAAGATGTAACGAAAATTTAGCTCTACCAGCTGCTCTATTTAGAACAGTAATATTAAGACCATAAGTTGACTTGATCACACTATATAATACTTAGCCTTGCTAGATCAGGCATTAATTCTTTAGTGTTTTAAAACAACTCCAAAAATGGTTGGGAGTTTAATGAAACATGCTGAAAATGGAATAATGTTACTGTTCATAGCCAGCAGATTGAGGGAGGTGATTCTCCCCCTCTACTCCACTCTGGTGAGACCCCACCCGGAGTACTGTGTCCAGTTCTGGAGCCTCTATTACAGGAAGGATCTGGAGGGGCTGGAAGGTGTCCAGAGAAGGGCCACAAGGATGAGCAGAGGGCTGGAGCTGCTCTGCTATGAGGACAGACTGAGGGAGTTGGGGCTGTGAAGAAGAGAAGGCTCCCAGGAGACCTAATTTTGACCTTCCAGTATCTGAAGGGGGCTACAAGAAAGCTGAGGAGGGAGTTTTGAGGGTGTCAGGGAGTGATAGGGCTGGGGGCAAGGGAAAAAAAACTAGAAATGGAGAGATTGAGATTGGATGTTAGGAGGAAGCTCTTCCCCATGAGGGTGGTGAGAGACTGGCACAGGTTGCCCAGGGAGGTGGTGGAAGCCTCATGCCTGGAGGTTTTTGCAGCCAGATTGGATGTGGCTGTGAGCAACCTGCTGTAGTGTGAGGTGTCCCTGCCCATGGCAGGGGTTTGGACCTGGATGATCCTTGAGGTCCTTTCCAACACTAACAATTCTATGATTCTATGATTCTTATGATTGTATATGAATAACTATCAGACCAAGCAAGCCAAGTTTTCTCTCCTTGACTGTCTTCAGACTCTTAGCCCTTGTGGAAACAGATATTCCTGGTCTCAGTGAAGGAGAAATGCTGAGAAATTTGAAGGCCCACGTTATGAAGTGCATTAGACTAAGTGTTCTGATAAACATTTTGTTGATCTAACTAAAACAGGAGCTTGCAGTAATATTGCCAGCATTAGCTTAAGTGTTCTGGCAACCATTTTTTGGTCTAACTGAAATATGAGTTGGCAATAATATTGCCAGCATTACTCAAAACAGCCTAACAGAGAACATAAAACTGCAGCTGAATCCTGCATCAAGTCCAGCACCCTACAGTTAAGATGCAGCAGATACAGCACATTAATAACCATTCCATCCCTGGGAAAGTCAGCAGTTTAATGATAGCCTTTTTGGCTGCATCTGAATAGTGGAACTAAAGCACTTTCCCAGCTCCTGAGTTTCAGTACATGCCAAATTGCTATCCCACACCCATTTCAGGATCACATATGGTCAGCAATCATATGCCCTGAGCAGCCTCATGTCCCTCTGGCTCTCACCTCAGGCAGGAGAAGCATGAAAGCTGCAGCATCAGCAGCAACTTGAATAGTCAGGGATAGAGGTGGCAGCACACCTGAACCCAAATCTAGTTCAGGTTCTGCTTCCAAATCAGTTTACTTGCAGTGCTGCAACTGTATCTTTGCTGTCAAGCCACTGCTTCTCAATCTCTTTTACTGTCACTGACTGCTGGTGTGAGACTTCACAGGAAAAATATGGAAGCAGAGACACACACAGAGATCACACACAGAATGTTAGGGTATGAATGGGGCCTTGAAAGATCATCCAGACAACCCCCCTTGCCAGAGTAGGATCACCTATACCACATCAGATCATAGAATCATAGAGTGGTCCAGGCTGGAAGGGACCTGCAAAGCTCATCCAGTCTGACCTCCCTGTAGTCAGCAGGGACATCCTCAACTAGATCAGGTTGCCAGGGCCTCGTTGAGCCTCACCTTGAATAGTTCCAGGGAAGGAGCCTCAACCATGTCCCCGGGAAACCTGTTCCAGTGTTCCACCACCCTCAAGGTGAAGAACTTCTTCCCGATACCCAATCTAAATCTGCTCTCCACTTTGAAGCCATTGCCTCTCATCCTGGCACCACAGACCTTAGTAAACAGTCTCTCTCCATCCTTCCTGTAGCCCCTTTCAGGTACTTGCAGGCTGCTATTAGGTCTCCCCAAAGCCTTCTCTTCTCCAGGCTGAACACCCCCAGCCTATCCCCATAGTAGAGCTGCTCCAAGCCCCTGATCATTTTTGTGACCTTCCTCTGGACCCTCTCCACCAGGTCCACGTCCTTCCTATATTGAGGGCTCCAGAGCTGCACAAGTACTCCAGGTGAGGTCTCACCAGAGCAAAATGGCAGAATCCTCTCTCTGCATCTGCTGGCAATGCTGCTTTGGATGCAGCCCAGGATGTGATTTGCTTGCTGGGCTTCAAGCTCACACTGCCTGCTCATGTCCAGCTTCCCATCCATCAGCACCCCCAAATCCTTTTCCACAGGGCTGCTTTCTATCGCCTCATCCCCCAGTCTGTACTGACAGTGAGGAGTGTTCCAGCCTCACTGAGATGTGTCTCAGGACATGAGGCAGCGCTCAAATCTCTTAGTGTACTCCACAAAGCCCCATGGAAATACATCCCTGAGAGCCTACCTTGCAGAGCACCTGGTAGATGTTCTGCACAGTAGACATTTTGACACTTTTAATCTGAAAGATTATTTTCAGTGCTACTTTACATATTTCATTTATGACCACAAACATTCCTCAGCATTTGGTAACAGGGTGTCAAGGCAATATGGCATATGCTTTCTAATTGCTATCACAAAGTCTTGCATTGAAGTGGAATCTGCTTTGGAGACATCTGCCTGCTGAGGGTGTTATAAACAGAATATATCCTTGCTTCCCTTCTGCTTGAAGGATTGCATAAGTGCTGTTCACTGACATATTTTAAGGGATGTTTTAAGGTTATAAACAGAGGAATGGCTTCCCCAGCTTAAATCAAGCATTATCATGGAATCATGGAATTCTGAGGGTTGGAAGGGACCTCAAGGATCAACCAGTTCCAATCCCCCTGCCATGGGCAGGGACACCTCACACTACAGCAGGTTGCTCACAGCCACATCCAGCCTGGCTGCAAAACCTTCAGGCATGAGGCTTCCACCACCTCCCTGGGAAACCTGTGCTGGTATCTCACCACCCTCATTGGGGAACAACTTCTTCCTAACATCCAATCTGAATCTACCCATTTCTTGGTTTGTTCCATTTTCCCCCTAGTCCTATCAATACCTGACACCCTCAAAAGTCCCTTCCCAGCTTTCTTGTAGCCCCCTTCAGATACTGGAAGGCCACAGTTAGGTCTCCTCAGAGCCTTCTCTTCTCCAGACTGAACAGCTCCAACTCCCTCAGACTGTCCTCATAGGAGAGGTGCTCCAGCCCCCTGATCATCCTCATGGTCCTTCTCTGGACACCTTCCAGCACCTCCAGATTCTTTCTGTAATAGGGGCTCCAGAACTGGGAACAGTACTCCAGGTGGGGTCTCACCAGAGCGGGGTAGAGGGGGAGAATCACCTCCCTCGCCCTGCTGGCTCTGCTTCTCTTGCTGCAGCTCAGGCTCTGGTTGGATTTCTGGGCTGCAAGTGCTCACTTCTGGCTCCTGTTGAGCTTGTTATCCACCAGCACCCCCAGGTCCTTTCCTTCAGGGCTGCTCTCCAGCTAGTCCCTGCCCAGCCTATATCCATGCTTGTGATTGCTCTGACCCAGATGCAGGACCTTGCACTTGGTCTTGTTGAACCTCATGAGGTTCTCATGGGCCCATGAGGTTCAGCATGTTATGATCAAATCTGATGTATTGTTCCTGAGGTGACATTCTGATTGGTATGCACAAAATGCTGAGAAGGTTGTTCAGTTTGTCAGCTTCCAAGTTTGTATTGTGGCTTTGCCTGCTGTGGTAACATACCAAGTCAATGCTGGGGGGATACTTCAACCCACCACAGTCAAAGGTATGTAGCACTGAAAGGCTGAATAGGCACTGGAATGGAATGCCCAGGGAGGTGGTGGAGGTGCCATCACTGGAGGTCTTCAAGAAAAGGTTGGATGTGGCACTGGGTGTCATGGTTCAGCTGATTGCATGGTGTTAGGTCACAGGCTGGACTTGATGATCTCAGAGTTCCTTTTCAGCCTCATTAATTCTATGATTCACTAGGACTAAGGGGCAAAGTTTTTGAACTAGGAAAGGGTAGATTCAGACTGGACATTAGAGAGTTTTTTACTCTGAGGGTGGTGGAACACTGGAATAGGTTGTCCAGGGAGGTGGTGGAAGCGTCATGCTTGGCAGCGTTCAAGGCCAGGCCAGCTCTGAGCAACCTGATCTAGTTGGGGATGCTCCTGCATACTGCAGGGGGGTTAGATTAGATGACCTTTAGAGGTGGTGATGGAATCACCATCACTGGAAGTGTTTAAGAGCTTGGATGGGGCACTTGGTGCCATGGTTTAGTTGATTAGATGGTGTTGGGTGATAGGCTGGACTTGGTAATCTCAAAGGTATTTTTCAACCTGGTTAATTTTGTGCTCTGTCCCTTCCAACCCAGTGCATGCTATGATTCTATGTTTAAGGGTAATTACTTCCTATGTGCAAGCTAATGCTCCAGTGAAATGCATAGATAGAGGAAAAGAAGTTATTGAAGATCTACCACTGGCAATGAGTAAAAAATCCAAGTATAACCTGGAAGGCAGCGAAGTAAGGGTTGATTCTGATCCTGGTCTGGGGCCCTCAGACCACAGATTCCAAACTGTCTTCTCAGAATCTGTGCTAGGGGAGGTCTAGACTTGAGGTGAGGAAAAAGTTCTTCCCAGAAAGAATAATTGGCCATTGGAATGTGCTGCCCAGGCAGGTGGTGGAGTCACCATCATTGGAGGTATCACACAGTATCACAGTATAACTTAGGTTGGAAAGGACCTCGAGGATCATGGAGTCCAACCTATCAACACAGACCCCATGACTAGACCATGGCACCAAGTGCCACGTCCAATCTCCCCTTGAACGCCTCCAGGGTCGATGACTCAACCACCTCCCTGGGCAACCCGTTCCAATGCCGAATGACTCGCTCGGTGAAGAACTTCCTCCTCACCTCGAGTCTGAACCTCCCCTGGCGCAGCTTGAGACTGTGTCCCCTCGTTCTGGTGCTGGTTGCCTGGGAGAAGAGGCCAACCCCTTCCTGGCTACAACCACCCTTCAGGTAGTTGTAGAGGGCAATGAGGTCACCCCTGAGCCTCCTCTTCTCCAGGCTAAACAATCCCAGCTCCCTCAGCCTCTCCTCATAGGGCTTGTGTTCAAGGCCTCTCCCCAGCCTTGTTGCCCTTCTCTGGACATGTTCAAGTGTTTTGATGTCCTTCTTAAACTGAGGGGCCCAGAACTGGACACAGTTCTCAAGGTGCAGCCTAACCAAAGCAGAGTACAGGGGCACTATGACCTCCCTGCTCCTGCTGGCCACACTATTCCTAATGCAGGCCAGGATGCCATTGGCCCTCCTGGCCACCTGGGCAGGAGTTCAAGAAAGGATTGGATGTGTCATTTGAAGCCATGGTTTAGTTAGTCATGAGGTCTTGGGCAGCAGGTTGGACTTAATGATCTCTGAGGTCTTTTCCAACCTTATTGATTCTGTTCTATTCTATTCTATTCTATTCTATTCTATTCTATTCTATTCTATTCTGTTCTGTTCTGTTCTGTTCTGTTCTGTTCTGTTCTGTTCTGTTCTGCTCTATAGGCCCAACCCAAGTGCAGGACCTTGATATTCACAAATTTGTATAAGGAAGAGCCTGGATGGGGTGCTTGGTGCCATGGTTTAGTTGATTAGATGGTGTTGGGTGATAGGTTGGACTTGATGATCTCAAAGGTCTCTTCCAACCTGGTCTATTCTATTCTACTCCATTCCATTCCATTCCATTCCATTCCATTCCATTCCATTCCATTCCATTCCATTCCATTCCATTCCATTCCATTCCATTCTCTATTCTATTCTATTCTATTCTATTCTATTCTATTCTATTCTATTCCATTATTCTATGAATTTATTGTAGCATCTGAACACTTTCCCTTTTTTCAGTGCATGGCTTTACAGGCAGTGCTAATCACATCATTTCCCCCTCAGTCCAAAAGAAACCTCGATCAAGGCTTGGCAGTGCCCTTGGCTCAGATGTTCTCCATCCAACCTCCATAATCCAAAGCTGCAAGTAACTACAGCCTGGCACTGAAGTACTTGGATCATGAGACTATGTGCTCAAACTTAGTCACAAGCTTCAGATATCACACAGACTACCTTTATATCTTGCATATTGACTTAGGAAGCTTGCACCCTTCTGGCTGGATTTCCAGAGATATCAATCATGTAGAGATCTCAGTGCTGTTTGCTGAGAAACTGGTGCTCAGAACCTTAAAAAAATGAAAGTATTAGAATTTAAGTGGCTAAACATGAGTTTAATAGCTTAACTACAGACAGAAGATGTCTGAATGTTTCCTCTGCAATTCTCCTTAATATTAAGGGAAGTAGTTTCGTATTAAGGAAGGTAATTTTTTTCTCATTAGAATAATGAGTACAGCAACATACCATTAAGACTCACTCACACAATTGGTACTCCTGTTGCCAGGCATTGGGGCTCACATAGCACAGTGCACTACTGTGTAGAGAAAAGCAGGTAGTCTCTAGGGCAGCCATGCTGAGACCTAGAAATGTTAGGGCCTTTATAGCTCCACATTCTATTGTGAACTTTATATCCTGACATGTACCCTGTATGGTGCTTTGGGGGCTTGCTCTTATTGCATAATACAAAGAGTTGAACAGATCACTGTGAGAGGACTTTCATGGGCAAATAGTGATTTAAATCATGGGATCTTAGGGGCTGAAAGGGACATCCTAAGATCATCGAGCCCAACCCCACTGCCAGAGCAGGAGCATAGAAGCCAGCACAGGTCACACAGGAATGTATCCAAAAGGGTCTTGAAAGTCTCCAGAGAAGGAGACCCCACAACCTCTTTGGGGAGCCTGTTTCAGTGCTCTGGGACCCTCACAGTGAAGTTCTTCCACATGTTGAGGTGGAACCTCCTGTGCTGTAGTTTACATCCATTGCCCTTTGTCCCATCTCAGGATGCAACAGAGCAGAGCCTGTCCCCTCCCTCTTGATCCCCAGCCCTCTGATATTTATAAACATTTATTAGCTCTCCTCTCAGTCTTCTCTTCTCCAGACTAAAAAGCTCCTTGTCTCTCAGCCTCTCCTCATAGGGCAGCGCTCCAGTCCCTCCATCATCCTTGTACCCCTGCAATGGACTCTCTCTAGCACATCCCTGTCCCTCCTGAACTAGATGCAATATTCCAGGTGAGGTCTCACTAGGGCAGAGTAGAGAGGGAGGAGAACCTCCCTGGATCTGCTGGATACTCTCCCCTTAATGCAGCCCTGGATCCCAATGGCCTTCTTGGTCACAAGGGCAGATTGCTGTCCCATGCAGAACTTGTTATCAACCAGGACTCTGAGATCCTTCTCCACAGGGCTGCTCTCCAGCAGATCACCTCCCATCCCATATTGCTGCAGATTATTATTCCTTCCAGGGCACCATCATTAAGTCAGAGCATCATAACATTTCTCCACATTTATAGTCACAAACTCTTCTACTACTGTACTCTGTATTTCAGGTATTTTAATAACCTGACTCATTCAAGGATGGTTGTAGCCAGGAGAGGGTTGGTCTCTTCTCTCAGGCAACCAGCACCAGAACAAGAGGACACAGTCTCAAGCTGCACCAGGAGAAGTTTAGGCTGGAGGTGAGGAAAAAGTTCTTCACAGAGAGAGTTGTTAGCCATTGGAATGTGCTGCCCAGGGAGGTGATGGAGTCACCACCCCTGGAGGTGTTCAAGAGGGGATTGGATGTAGCACTTGGTGCCATAGTTTAGTCATGAGGTCTGTGGTGATAGGTTGGAACTTGATCTTTGAGGTCTCTTCCAACCTTGGTGATTCTGTGATTCAAGGTAAGCTCTTTGTTAAACATGTGCATGTACAGTTGGAAGTTTATCACAGTATCACTAAGGTTGGAAGAGACCTCAAAGACCATCGAGTCCAATCTATATAGTCAGTTCATTATCAGTGCTGTATAACACCTTTTGCTCCTGATCTTCCTAATCATGTAGGTATTCCTCTTGCCTGCACTGAACTCATTCCATGAGTACAAATAAAACTGAAGATCATTCAGAGGACAGAAAGATTCCCCTGAACGTTTTGAACACTTGAAGAACATTCCTATTTGGAAATAGGGCAATGTCTACACAGCTACAGAAGCTGTACAGCAAGAACCTAGGAATTATTTCCATTTTATTTTGTTTTATTTCAGATCTGTCTCATTTCAATGACAGGATAAAAAGTCTCTGGCTGGACCAGCAGTTTAGAAAGAGAAAAAAACCCAACTTGCATTAGGAACTTGGGAAGGGTCAATATGATTTTGTGTGATGGTATGGAGATGAAAAGCTGTCAGCTGTGGGCTTTGAAATCTAGAACAAGACAGGGAGAAGGAAAAGATGTGTCCAGAGAAGGGCCACAAGGATGGTCAGAGGTTGGAGCACTTCTTCTGTGAGGACAGGCTGAGAGACTTAGGGATGTTCAGTCGGCAGAAGAGAAGGCTCCAAGGAGACCTAATTGTGGCCTTCCAGCCTCTGAAGGGGGCTACAAGAAAGCTGGGGAGGGACTTTTGAGGGTGTCAGGGAGTGATAGGACTAGGGGCAAGGGGACAAAAATAGAATTGGGTAGATTGAGATTGGATATTATGGAGGAATTCTTCCCCATGAGGGTGGTGAGGTACAGGAGCAGGTTGCCCAGGGAGGATGTTTATAAGGCTGGGCTGGATATGGCTCTGGTCAGCCTGATCTAATGTGAGGTGTCCCTGCCCATGGCAGGGGGGTTAGATCTAGATGATCCTTGAGGTGCCTTCCAACCCTGACAATTCTCTCTAGCTCTTTTCCTTTAAATTACATACTTTCATATATCACTTTAAAAGGCAGAAGAGCTAAAGGAATTTCAGAGGTTAACAAAACTGTACCCCAAAAACCCAAGTCTTTGGTCCACAGACTTTCCATCTTTCTTCATCCCCAGCACCAAGTGATGACACATTTTTATGCCAGGCACATGTGACAGGCTGACCTGCATAAATCTGTCATCTTAGTCTGAGTATTTAAAAATGGATCTGATTGGAAAGGTCTACTGTGTCAATGGGAATTAGAGTATTAATGGCATAAGGGGATGCATTTTATACAGCTCGTTATAAATGTGAATTGTTTAAGAAAATTAAGCAGTTTTACAGTGCCTTCTACCCATAATGATCATGCATATTAAGGGCCAATAGGAAAATGTTCATGCATAATATTTGCTCCTTATTAACCTGAGTCCCTCAGTATTTTGGTCTAAAAAAATGCATTAGTGTGTGGGGGATTATTCTGAGGCTGTTATCATAGCCCAAAGTCATTCTGCTATAAGCATTAGTGATAGAAATACCTCTTGGAGGCCTAGTGGACAGTAAATTCTCCATGGGAGAGAAATGTGCCCTTGTGGCCAAAAAGGTCAATGGTATCCAGGGGTGCTTCAAGAAAAGTGTGGCCAGCAGAGCTAGGGAGGTTCTTCTCCCCCTCTACTCTGCACTGCACATCTGGAATACTGTGTCCAGTTTTGGGCTCCCCAAGTCAAGAGAGAGACCTGCTGGTGAGAGTCCAATGGAGATCCATGAGGATGACTGGGGGACTTGAGCATCTCCCCTGTGAAAAGAAACTGAGAGCCCTGGGGCTGCTTAGTCTTTTGAAGAGAAGACTGAGAGGGGATCTCATTAATGTTTAAATATCTGAGGGGTGGGAGGGGGCCAAGCTCTTTTTGGTGGTGCACAGTAATAAGACAAGGAACAACAGCTTCAAGCTTGAACATAGAAGATTTCACCTCAACATGAGGAAAAAACTTCTTTACAGTGAGGGTGACAGAGCCCTGGAGCAGGCTGCCCAGAGAGGTTGTGGAGTCTCCTTCCCTGAAGCCTTTCAAAACCCACTGGGATACATTCTTGTGCAGACTACCCTAAGTGATCCTGCTTTGGCAGGGGGGTTGGACTCAGTGATCTCTTGAGGTCCCTTCCAATCTCTAACATCCTGTGATTTTGTAAATTGCTCTTATTTTTTAATGCCCACCATTCAGGCTTTGTGACAAACAAAGCACAACTGTCAGCTGCAGACTTTCAAATCACAGAGACCAAGAGTGAATTAAACTCTTCAGGCAGAGAGTACATTTTGAATGCTAGGGTCAGATGGTAGTTTCCCATCTCTCTTTTAAATGATCATCCTAGCAAACAGTAAGAGAAACAATGTCCCTTAACTGTGTCAGCTAAAATTTGTATTGATTTATTTACTTACTTACTTTCCCTAAGTGTGAAAAGTGCAGGAGAACTGTTTTCTGGCCTGATACTCAGATCACTGTCAAGATCATAAAGGTCTTTATGTGTTCTTCCAGCTATGACTTACACTCTAGATGGGAACAAGAGTAATCCAATAATTGTTTTGGGTGAATATGCAGTGCTACAGAGGGGCTGGAGAGCAGCCAGGCAGAAAGAGACCTGGGGGCACTGGTTGATAGTAGGCTGAACATGAGCAAGCAATGTGGCCAGGTGGCCAAGAAATCAAATGGCATCCTGGCCTGGATCAGAAACAGTGTGCCCAGCAGGAGCAGGGAAGTCATTGTGCCCTGTGCTCAGCAATGGTTAGGCCACACCTTGAGCGTGTCCCGTGTCCAGTTCTGGGCTCCTCAGTTTAGGAAAGATGTTGAGTTGCTGGAAGGTGTCCAGAGAAGGGCAACAAAGCTGGGGAGGGGTCTGGAGCACAGCCCTGTGAGGAGAGGCTGAGGGAGCTGGGGTTGCTTAGCCTGGAGAAGAGGAGGCTCAGGGGAGACCTTCTTGCTCTCTACAACTACCTGAAGGGAGGTTGTAGCCAGGTGGGGGTTGGTCTCTTCTCCCAGGCAACCAGCACCAGAAGAAGAGGACACAGTCTCAAGCTGTGCCAGGGGAGGTTTAGGCTGGAGGTGAGGAAGAAATTCTTTGCAGAAAGAGAGATTGCCCATTGGAATGTGCTGCCCAGGAAGGTGGTGGAGTCACCATCCCTGGAAGTGTTTAAAAGATCCTGGATGAGGCTCTTGGTGTCATGGTTTAGTTGATTAGATGGTGTTGGGTGATAGGTTGGACTCAATGATCTCAAAGGTCTTTTCCAACCTGGTTAATTCTGTATTCTGTAAAAGGAAGCCTGCAAAAAGGGTTGCAGAAGCATCAATGTATGCAGAGCTTAGCAATCAAAGGATGTTTTGAAACAGCTACTCAGCATGGTTCCCAGGCTGGGAAGGAGTGAAAATAGGACCATGGGCAGGGCCTGCCTTGATGGGAGCTCAGTCTGAGGAGCTGAACAGGCTCCACAAGGCATACAGACTCACCTCCTCTGGGGAGAACAATCAGTTTGGGTTTCCAGAGATACAGCAGCTATGAACTTTAAAAAAGAAAAGAGAAAATCTGTGGAGATTTGGCCTTAAGCTCAGCACGGGGAAGATTAAACTAAGAAAGGGATGTGTTTGATAAGTTGTTAAATTACATCACACTCTTCCATCAACCCCCAAATTTGACATGATGAGTGAAAATTCCCACTGGTGTGACAACAGACACGAGTTAATATCTCTCAGATATTGCAGGAGGCTTTTAGGGTCCAAATGTGACACATTCAGTTGCTACTGCAAAGGGTAAGTCTAAAAGGGGAGAGTGGGGAAAAGAGGAGGATCATCAAATAGGATGATCAGAGGGCTGGAGCACCTCTCCTATGAGGACAGACTGAAGGAGTTGGGGCTGTTCAGTCTGCAGAAGAGAAGGCTCCAAGGTGACCTCATTGTGTCCTTCCAGTACCTGAAGGGGGCCTACAGGAAGGCTGGGGAGGGACTGCTCAGGATCTCAGGTAGTGATAGGACTAAGGAGAATGGAATGAAGCTGGAGGTGGGGAGATTCAGGCTGGAGGTGAGGAGGAAGTTCTTCCCCATGAGAGTGGTGAAGCCCTGGAATGGGTTGTCCAGGGAGGTGGTTGGGGCCCCATTCCTGGAGGTGTTTATTCCCAGGCTGGATGAGGCTGTGGCCAGTCTGATCTAGTGTGGGGTGTCCCTGCCCATGGCAGGGGGGTTGGAACTAGCTGATCCTTGTGGTCCCTTCCAACCCTGACTGAGACTATGATACTATGATACTATGATCAGCAGTAGTGCTCAGGTAGCTTGTCAAGGCTTGCTTCCAGCATCCTAATATCAAAAAACGTGGAAATGAGCTGAATAGTGGAGTGTGATTAAATATCAGTCTTCATTTTCCCCTCTCTTAAGCTCTGTTTGGGGTGGGCTGATGTGTTGCAGCTTGCTGGCTTGCAGGCTGTACAAAATACAGACAGTTTAATACACATTGCACAGGAGCCTGGGTCTGAGTTGGCAAATCAAGTCCCTGTTGTTTATTTGCCTTCCTCTGTGACGTGTGGCAAAGTGTGTTTGTGTTAGTTGAAGTGCTAATGATGAGATTTGCATTCCACTTGACAATACATTGGTGTTAAGCAATTGGTTGGCTTTTTGAAGGTCCTTTTCTGACAGAGGGGAAAAAAAATATAAATAAAACCAAAAGCAAATAAAGCTGAGCTATAGATTATAGCTGATCACCTACAGAATGGAAGGAGTTGGACTGGGACCTCTGGAGATCACCCAGGCCAAAACCAGCCGAGACAAAGTCTGCGGAACTATGGCCACTGGACATGCCCAGATGTGATGCCCATTTCATTCCACCTTGGAAAGCCAGTGCATTAGTATATAGCCAAAAGAGGCTTGACACTGCTGTCCTAAGGATTTCTTCCCCCACTCTTTTCTCTTTGAGTGCTGTGCATTTGCAGCAATAGGTTTGTGTCTTTTCCCAAGCTCAGTGTGCCAGCCTGTATCCCAGCTGCAATATTTGGAGTAGTGTGGCCAGCAAGACCAGGGAAGTCATTCTTCCTCTGTGCTCAGCACTGTACCTTGAGAACTGTGTCCAGTTCTGGGCCCCTCAGTTTAGGAAAGATGTTGAGTTGCTGGAAGGTGTCCAGAGAAGGGCAACAAAGCTGGGGAGGGGTCTGGAGCACAGCCCTGTGAGGAGAGGCTGAGGGAACTGGGGGTGTTTAGCTTGGAGAAGAGGAGGCTCAGGGGAGACCTTATTGCTCTCCACAACCCTAGCAATGTTTGCTTGGATGAAATCTGTACCCAAGGATTTCTGTTTCTTGATGATTCATGTCCATGTAGGCATAATAACTGAATGAGAGGCTTAGCCTCTGTGTGTGTGGTGTTTTCACTCACGTTATTGGATCCTTCTAAGTCAGAGTAACTCAGGGTAGTTACCTCTCTATACTTCATCTGAAAGCTTTATAAATGAATCCAGTCTGGCCTCATGATTATAATACAGAAGTTAATTAAGCTCCCATCAGTTCCCATTGTAAGATCATGATTGCAGTTGAGGGTTTTGTCAGGTTATCTTTTCACATATATAGTTTTGTGGAAGTGAATTAATTCAGCAACACATTTTTCAGCTGGTCAAAATAGTCACCAGATAATCTATTGTCTGTTGCTACCAGCTTTTAACCTGTAACAGCACAGGCTGTCATTATGAACTACCACAGAATCACAGAAGTGACCTCAAAAGATCATCCAGTCCAACCCCCCTGCCAGAGCAGGATCATCTACACCTGATCACACAGGAACATATCCAGGTGGGTTTTGAATATCTCCAGAGAAGGACATTCCACTACCCTCCTGGGCAGCCTGTTCCAGTGTTCTGTCACCCTCACTGTGAAGAAGTTTCTCATCATGTTGTGCTGAAACCTCCTGTGTTCGAGTCTGTATCCATTGTTCCTTGTCCTTGCACTTCCTCTTTCCATGGAACTTCCTATGCCTCAACTTCCACCCATTGCCTCTTGTGCTGTCTTTGGGCATCACCCAGCAGAGCCTGGCTCCATCCTCTGGACAATCACCCTTTATGTATTTATAAACAGGAATGAGGTCATCTCTCAGGCTCCTCCTCTCCAAGATACAGAGCCTCAGCTCCCTCAGTCTCTCCTCATAAGGAAGATGTTCTACTCCCTTCATCATTTTCATGGCTCTGAGCTGGACTCTTTCAAGCAGCTCCCTGAAGCCCTTCTTGAACTGAGGGGCCTGATGATTGTGTGATTCTGTGACTATTCTACAACCTTGTGTTGTAATAAAGCTAAATTAAGTGGGACTTCCACTTTTTGTTTCTTCCCCCACACTCCCCACCCCCCCCACCCCCCCTCCCCATTCTACAGGCAGAAGATGCTGGCAGGTACTTTGAAGAACCCATACTACTGAAGTTTCAGCATCATGTGTCATTAGAATTCCAACCTAATATTTCACAGGATTATGTTTCCTTAAAAATGTGCAAACATTTGCCATAGCCTACCTAGTTTTGTCCTTGTGTGCTCAGCCTTTACTTTTATTTGTCCTTTAGCATCCGATCGAGTTTGCACTTCCTCCATGCTTTGCTCCTGAGGTCAGTATCTATTTCATGGTCAAATTCTTCTTTTAACATCATCCTGATCTTTTTTTCTTTTCTTTTTTTTTTTTTTTTTTTTCTTTTAAATTCAGCACTGGGACAGTTTGTACCTGTGGCCTTGGTACTGATTCTTAAACAAAAATGCTAAATATTCTCCATCTCTTTTCAGCTGAGACTTGTCTCCCCAATCCCTTTACCAATCTGAATAGCGTAGTGTAGTGTAGTGCAGCGCAGCGTAGCATAGCATAGCATAGCATAGCATAGCATAGCAGAATAGAATAGAATAGAATAGAATAGAATAGAATAGAATAGAATAGAATAGAATAGAATAGAATAGAATAGACCAGGTTGGAAAAGACCTTCAAGATCACTGAGTTCAACCTATCACCCAACACCATCTAATCAACTAAACCATAGCACCAAGTGCCTCATCCAGGCTCCTCTTAAACGCTTCCAGTGATGGTGACTCCACAACCTCCCTGGGCAGCACATTCCAATGGGCAATCACTCTCTCTATGAAGAATTTCTTCCTCAAATCCAGCCTAAACCTCCCCTGGTGCAGCTTGAGACTGTGTCCTCTTGTTCTGGTGCTGGTTGCCTGGGAGAAGAGATCAATCTCCACCTGGCTGTAACCTTCCTTCATGTAGTTGTAGACAGCAAGAAGGTCTCCCCTGAGCCTCCTCTTCTTCAGGCTAAGCACCCCCAGCTCCCTATCACCCTCAGGTGATAGGTTGGACTTGAAGATCTCAAAGGTCTTTTCCAACCTGGTTAATTCTCTTCTCTTCTCTTCTCTTCTCTTCTCTTCTCTTCTCTTCTCTTCTCTTCTCTTCTCTTCTCTTCTCTTCTCTTCTCTTCTCTTCTCTTCTCTTCTCTTCTCTTCTCTTCTCTTCTCTTCTCTTCTCTTCTCTTCTCTTCTCTTCTCTTCTCTTCTCTTCTCTAGCATTCAGCCAATGATTCAGTGAAAAGCCACATCCTTACATCTTTAACAGTTTTTTTATCTATGTCCTCTCTTCCAATCTGATACTTATTTTCCTCTTCTTCTCTATGGGACTGCCATTCATTACTCCCTGACTTTTCTTTGCCATTTATTTTTGCTGTCATCTTCACTTACTCAATTTCTGCATCATAGTCCACCTCATCGGGGAAAAAAATCAGTTTAGAAACCTCAGATCACATTTCCACTTTAAAGTCTAAGACTATCTCTGTAAGAAGTGAACTTTAAAGCTGGTTTCAAAAATGTTTCTCCAACAATTTTAAAGCACTTGCACTTTACCTTTTGATTTTTCCTATAAAATTGCCTTTTAATCTTTTAATTGTACTTTTTCTTTTCTGTTACATGTCTTCACAGAATCACAGAAACATTCAGATTGGAAAAGACCCTCAGCATCACCAAGTTCAACCAGTAACCCAACCCTACAAGGTTCACCCCTAAAACATAGCCCCAAGCACCACATCCAAACTGCCTTTAAACACATCCAGGCTTGGGGACTCCACCACCTCCCTGGGCAGCACATTCCAATCCCTGACCACTCTTGCTCTGAAATACTGTTTCATAATATCCAGTCTAAACCTACCCAGTTGGGGCTTGAAGCCATTCCCTCTTATTCTGATCTCTGTGAGGAGAGACCAGCACCAGCCACTCCACAACATCCTTTCAGGTAGCTGTAGAGAGCCATGAGGTCTCCCTTCATCCTCCTCTTTTTCAAACTAACCATCCACAGCTCCTTCAGTTGCTCTTCAGATTTATTCTCTTGGCCCTTCCCCATCTTCCTTGCTCTCCTCTGCACTGGCTCCAGCCCCTCCACATCTCTCTTGGATTGAGCTGTCCAAAACTGGACAAGGTGTGGTCTCACCAGAGCTGACTACCAGGGGACAATCACCTCCCTGCCCCTGCTGGACACAGCATTTCTAATCCAGGCTAGGATCCAGGATGCCATTAGCTTTCTTGGCCACCTGGGCACACTGTTGGCTCATATTCAACCATAGAGACCAACCCCCACCTGGCTACAACCTCCCTGCAGGGAGTTGTAGACAGCAAGAAGGTCTCCCCTGAGCCTCCTCTTCTCCAGGATAAACAACCCCAGCTCCCTCAGCCTCTCCTCACAGGGCTGTGCTCCAGACCTCTTCCCAGCCTCGTTGCCCTCCTCTGGACACATTCAAGTATCTCAATGCCCTTATTAAATTGAGGAGAATAGAAAGATTGCATTTGAATAGCAGCAGATATGATCCAGTAGTCTTGAGAGCAGAGCTGTGCTAACTGCTTAGCTGTGTGTTAAAATGCTGTGTATATATAATTAATCCTGTATTGAGATTTTAGATACAGCTAACTCAAGTATTCTGTTCAAATTCCCAGGTATAGACACAATCCATGGCTGCTGTAAAGTGAAGAAATTCTACTGAGACTCCCAATTTGGCTGTAAAAATGAATCCATAATAAACCAATGGGGAATTTATTTTTATCCCCCTAGTCTGAGAGGTTTAGATTTCCAGGAATACTTTGTTTTCTTGACATATCACAGAAACTAGAATGGTTTGTTACTTTCAGAAAGGACTGGAATGAAGGTTAACATCAACATCTTTCACAACATGAGCCAGCGGTGTGCTCAGGTGGCCAAGAAGGCCAATGACATCCTGGCCTGCATCAGGAACAGTGTGGCCAGCAGGAGCAGGGAGGTCATTCTCCCCCTATACCCTGCTCTGGTCATGCCACACCTTGAGCCCTGTGTCCAGTTCTGGGCCCCTCAGTTTAGGAAGAATGTTGAGATGCTGGAAGGTGTCCAGAGAAGGGCAACAAAGCTGGGGAGGTCCTTGGAGCACAGCCCTGTGAGGAGAGGCTGAGGGAGCTGGGGTTGCTTAGCCTGGAGGAGAGGAAGCTCAGGGGAGACCTCATTGCTCTCTACAACTGCCTGAAGGGAGGTTGTAGACAGGCAGAGGTTGGTCTTTTCTCCCAGGCAAGCAGCACCAGAACAAGAGGACACAGTCTCAAGCTGTGCTGGGGAAGTTTAGGCTGGAAGTTAAGAAGAAATTCTTCCCAGAAAGAGAGATTGGCCATTGGAATGTGCTGCCCAGGGAGGTGGTGGAGTCACCATCACTGGAGGTGTGTAGGAAGAGACTGGATGGGGTGCTTGGTGCCATGGTTTGGTTGATTAGATGGTGTTGGGTGATAGGTTGGACTGGATGATCTCGAAGGTCTCTTCCAAGTTGGTTAATTCTATTCTATTCTATTCTATTCTATTCTATTCTATTCTATTCTATTCTATTCTATTCTATTCTATTCTATGATCAGAAAATTGTTATGATTATTTAAAGGTACTTTTTTTTTTCCCTGAGCAAAGCATTTGTGGATTGAAACTTGCAAAGCTGCATATTTAAAAGCTGAGGGGAATCTACAGCTATAATATATTGCCTCCAAATGTGCAGAGTATGAAATCTGTATGTTGGATACTTTTTATGAGATTAAGCTCATTGAATGCTACTCCTTTCCTTGCAAAGCTCTGAGGCTTGCTTGCAGTTGACATCATTACTTTGATAACACAAAAATATTCAGGGTTTCAAAGTAATCTGAAGAAAAAGCTCCCTGCACTCAGTGAAAAATCCATTCTGTCAGTCAACACAAATTGTTTAACCTCACCTGAAAGGAGATGGGAGAGAAAAGGCTTTATTTTATCTTATGATTACTTTGCCTTAACTTTTCTGCCCTACAGCTAAATAAAATAAAATAGAATAGAATTCAAAGGAAGGCAATGAAAAAATAACAGTGAAAATGAATCACCAAATGACTTACAGAGTAATCACTGATAGAAGAACAGAGACTGATAAAGGTAATAACATTTCACTGTCTTCTTAAAAGAACCTGAAATTAACTGGCAAATGCTAAACTCAATCCAAAAGATAAATCTATGATCTTAAAAAAAATAATAAAAACAGAGTTACTGTTCCATACAGGAATTTCAGTTTCTGCAGACAAGCATTTTAGGTGGTTGAAAGAAGTAGGTTCAGAAGGTTACATAGCAGGCATGCGAAAGCAGCCAAATCCCCCTCAAAACCAGCGTGTCTTGCGGTGCTTAGGTAGCAACACAGGGCAGAAGCTTGGCCCCAGGGGAGGCAAAGATGTAATTTTCAGAGAGTCACAGTACATTAGAGGTTGGGAGGGACCTCAAGAGATCATCAAGTCCAACCCCTCTGCCAGAGAAGGATCACTTAGGGTGGTCTGCAATGGAATGTAGTGCTACAGGCTGGGGACAGAGTGGCTGGAGAGCAGCCAGGCAGAAAGGGACCTGGGGGCACTGGTTGATAGTAGGCTGAACATGAGCCAGCAGTGTGCCCAGGTGGCCAAGCAGGCCAATGGCATCCTGGCCTGCATCAGGAAGAGTGGCCAGCAGAAACACAGAAATCATTCTACCCTGTACTCAGCACTGGTTAAGCCACACCTTGACTCCTGTGTCCAATTCTGGGCTCCTCAGTTTAAGAAGGACATTGAGGTACTTAAACATGTGCAGAGAAGGGTAACAAAGATGGGGAGAGGCCTCAAGCACAGCCCTGTGAGGAGAGGCTGAGAGAGCTGGGGTTGTTTAGCCTGGAGAAGAGGAGGCTCAAGGGAGACCTTCTTGCTGTCTACAACTACCTGAAGGGAGACTGTAGCCAGGTGGGGGTTGGTCTCTTCTCCCAGGCAACCAGTAACAGAACAAGAGGACAAAGTCTCAAGCTGTGCCAGGGGAGGTTTAGGCTGGAGGTGAGGAGAAAGTTCTTCCCAGGAAGAGAGTTGTTAGCCATTGGAATGTGCTGCCCAGGGAGTTGGTGGAGTCACCATCCCTGGATGTGTTCAAGAGGGGATTGGATGTGGCACTTGGTGCCATGGTCTAGTCATGAGGTCTGTGGTGACAGGTTGGACTTGATGATCCTTGAGGTCTCTTCCAACCTTGGTGATTCTGTGATTCTGTGATTCAGTTAATTACAAACAGTCAAATCACAGAATTGTCCGGAGGGGAAGTGACCTAAAGGATCCTCTTGTTCAAGGAATCAGCTGTGGGTTTATGTTTAGCTTTTAGAACTAAAATAGTATTTCACTGAAGAAAAAAAACCAAACAACCAAAATATCTTGCCCATACCATGGTCTGGAGAAAAGAAGGCTGAGGGAAGACCTTCTTGCTCTCTACCACTACCTGAAAGGAGGTTATATGGAAGTGGAGGTTGGTCTGCTCTCCTAGAAAGAAGTGATAGGACAAGAGCAGATGGCCTCAAGCTTCACCAGGAGAGATTTAGATTGGAAATTAGAAGAAAATTCTTCCCTGAAAAGGTTCTCAAACACTGGAACAGACTCTCCAGGAGGGTGGTTGAATCCTCATCCCTGGAGGTGTTTAAAAGCCACAGAGATGCGGTGCTGAGGGACATAGTTTAACGCCAACCATTAGAGGATGGATGTACTCAAAGACCATAAAGGCCTTTTTCCAACTGAACAGATTCTCTGGTTCTACCACAACCTCCTAAGGGCAGAAGGGACTGAAAATTGTAAGAAATAAATAAATAGATGACTATTTTTGGAGAGTTTTGAATGCACATCACATTGGCTTCAACTTTCGCAGGCAGTCGTTTAGCTTCAGCCAGCCTCCCTTAGGCTCACACCCACTTACTGACACATAATTACATTTCACTTCACAATACCTCTAATATGACTCCTGGAATCCAACTGTGTCAAAAAGGCCCAACTCACAGGCCCATTGTTGGAAATAATTCTGCCACTGAAAGAGAAGGAACCAAAAGAAGAGCTAAGTGTACGCACATTGCAGCTGAAGAAAGTGCTCTGGACCTCCTGCAATTCCTCTGTGAATGCTGGATGTTAGGCAGAAGTTCTTCCCAGAAAGAGAGATTGGCTGTTGGAATGTGCTGCCCAGGGAGGTGGTAGGGTCAGCATCCCTGGAGGTGTTTAGGAAGAGAGTGGATGAGGCACTTAGTGCCATGGTTTAGTTGATTAGATGATGCTGGATGATAGGTTGCACTTAATCTCAAAGGAAATTTCCAACCTGGTTAATTCTATTCTATTCTATTCTATTCTATTCTATTCTATTCTATTCTATTCTATTCTATTCTATTCTATTCTATTCTATTCTATTCTATTCTATTCTATTCCATTCCATTCCATTCCATTCCATTCCATTCCTTTCCACTCCACTCCACTCCACTCCACTCCACTCCACTCCACTCCACTCCACTCCACTCCATTCCATTCCATTCCATTCCAACCTCTCACAGCCAATCTCACACCAATTTGTGCCCCAAAAGCTTTTGTTGGTTATTTATATCATTTGCATTCATTTTTTTGCACATTCACACATGTTGTCTCTTCTCCTTCTCCCCCTCTGCTCCGCTCTGGTGAGACCCCACCAGGAGTACTGTGTCCAGTTCTAGAGTCTCTATTACAGGAGGGACCTGGAGGTGCTGGAACGTGCCCAGAGAAGGGCCATGAGGATGAGCAGAGGGCTGGAGCTGCTCTGCTGTGAGGATAGAATAAACCTTTATTAGAATAAACCAAACCAGGTTGGAAGAGACCTTCAAGATCATCGTGTCCAACCCATCAACCAATCCAACCCACCCAAACAGCTAACCCATGGCACTAAGTACCCCATCAAGTCTCCTCCTGAACACCTTCAATGACGGCGACTCCACCACCTCCCTGGGCAGCCCATTCCATAGCGCAATCACTCTTTCTGTACAGAACTTCTTCCTGAGGGATTTGGGGCTGTTCAGTCTGGGGAGTACAAAGCTCTGAGGAGACCTAATTATGACCTTCCAGTAAGTAAAGGAGAATACAAGAAAGCTGGGGAGGGACTTTTTAGGTGGTCATGGAGTGATAGGACTAGGGGGAATGCCAGAACAGCAGCCAGAATCCAAGGAGGCTACCTACAGCTTCCTGAACACGGACTATTGTATTCCAGTAAATATCACTAGGGGGGATGGAAGAAAAATAGAAATGCATAGATTAATATTGGATGTTAGGGAGAAATTCTTCCCCATGAGGATGGTGAGAGACTGGAACAGGCTGTCCAGGGGGGTGGTGGAAACCTCATCCCTGGAGGTTTTTTCAGCCAGGCTGGATGTGGCTGTGAGCAGCCTGCTCTGCCCATGTCAGGGGGTTGGAAGTAGATGATCCTTGAGGTCCCTTCCAACCCTAACAACTCTATGATTCTATGATCCTCTTTTGCATTCCAGCTCACAGCATGTGCAAGGTACAGATACAAACGCTGCATGAAGTGGAATAACTTGATGCATCTCTGAGATTTAAGAAGCACATTTCATACTGAAATGCTGAAGCCACAAGCAGCATGAGGCAGGGCTGTTGATGTCCATGTATATAGATGTTATATGGATGAGGGAAATGAATATGCAGCTCACTGATGCAATGGGGTAACATTAGGTGGATGTTGCTGTCAGAGAAAAAACAGACTTTGACCTAGGATGATAAGTGAGGCATTATTTACTGGAATGCATGGTTCAGTAGTTACATTGATTGATTTTTCACTGGAGCTAACTTCACAAGAACAGTTGGGGTTTTTTTCTCTTGTTCACATGAATATTTCCTTCTCATTAATTAAAAGAGGTTCAGTTTCATTGCAGTGTGTTAATATGTTGCACTCTGACAGGGACAGTGACATAAAAACCCCAGGGAGCATGAACAAATTCCATGCTTCAAAGATACCCCACACCCATATCCTCTCCTCACTAGGCTGCTTGTGCTGCCAGCTCTCAGTGCTTTTCTAAGGAGTGTAACAAATTTTGGGTGGCACTCAGAGATCAGAAATGTGATCCAATGTTTACAACACATTCTTGACACCTTCAGACACAGGATAAAAGTGTGGGTTTGGGTTTTGTTTCTGTACTGAGCTCAGTATCATTTGGAATCCTGCTATTGGGATCAGCCTCCAGCTTCCCAGTGAGAACCCTCTCTGTAGGTTTGAGGCAGGCAGAAGCTGTGAGCCTCTCAGGCTGACAGGAAAGAAATCAACACTGTGGTATGGTCTAGATATTGAGGAATAACTTTATCACAGCTTTTTGCCCTTAGGACAATCAACTTTGATATGTAAATCCAGCTCTAATTTGTTGTACTGCTTGTACAACATAACTTACTGCTAATGGTAGGTAATGGAGTAGAAGAAGTCTATAATAGAGGCTCCAGACCTGGACAGAATGATTAGGCTGGAGTGTGATTCAGATCATGTACCTTCATGCTCTTGTGGTTTTCCTGTTGTTCATGAAAGTCCATGGAAAATCTCTTTCTCTAAGCAGAGTAAAAGTCATGAAGTGTAACTTTTTACTATTACAACAGCAATTCCATGGTTATATTGCATGGCTGACAAAGGCACTGACACTGGCACCTCACTGCTCTCTACAGATATCTGAAAGGTCATTTTGGAGAGGCTGCTGCTAGCCTCTTTTCACAGGTGCTTAGTGATAGGCCAAGAGGGAATGGCCTTAAACTGCACCAGGCTAGGTTTAAACTGGACTGGGCTGCACCAACAGAAGTGTGGCCAGCAGGTTGAAGGAGATGGGATTCTCCCCCCTCTGGTGAGGACCCCACCTGGACTACCGTGTCCAGTTCTGGAGTCCCTATTGCAGGGAGAATCTGGAGGTGCTGGAAGGTGTCCTGAGAAGGGCCACGAGGATGATCAATGGGCTAAAGCTCCTCTCCTGTGAGGACAGACTGAGAGACTTGGGGCTGTTCAGTCTGGAGAAGAGAAGGCTCTGAGAAGAATCACAGAATTAACCAGGTTGGAAAAGACCTTCAAGATCATCAAGTCCAACCTATTACCCATAGGATTCTTTTAGAACCTGTAAGTAGTTACAAAAGATGGAGATAACTTTATATTATACCTTGATCATATTTTACAAACATTATCATGAGGCATGGTGTGTGGGTTTTATCTTCAGTCTTGCATAGAAGAGATGCAAGAAAAATAGCAGATTTTGTAAAAAAACATCCAGGTGGTTTTACTTTAAAATACAAAAGCACCAGAAACACAATTTTAGGGGACTTTAGGTTCATTAAAAATAGTACAACTAGTGATTGCTCTGTCCTGGCAGTTCTTATGTCTAGAAAGCCTCAAAAATGTTTCTGTTCTTTTTAGGTCCTTTTTTTGGGGTCCTTAGACCTTGCGGCCTTCCAGTATCTGAAGGGGGCTCCAAGAAAGCTGGGGAGGGACTTTTGTGGGTGCCAGGGAGTGATAGGACTGGGGGGAATGGAACAAAACTAAAAGTGGGTAGATTCAGATTGGATGTTAGGAAGAAGATCTTCCCCATGAGGGTGGTGAGAGCCTGGCACAGGTTGTCCAGGGAGGTGGTGGAAGCCTCATGCCTGGAGGTTTTTAAGACCAGGCTGGATGTGGCTGTGAGCAACCTGCTGCAGTGTGAGGTGTCCCTGCCCATGGCAGGGGGCTTGGAACTGGCTGAGCCTTGAGGTCCCTTCCAACCCTGACAATTCTCTGATTCTATAAGGAAACATTTTTTGTCCCCAGCAAGAGTGGTCAGGGATTGGAATGTGCTGCCCAGGGAGGTGGTTGAGCTAGTCAGCCTGGTTGTGTTTAAAGGTGGTTTGGATGTAGTGCTTAGGGATATGGTTTAGGGGTGAGCTTTGTAGAGTAGGGTTTAATGGTTGGAATTGGTGATCCTCTTTTGGTTCTTTTTCCAACCTGAATGATTCTATGATTCTGTGATTTCAATTTTTCATGAAACTGAAAAAATCTAAGACTTCCTTTATTCCTATCATAAGCCCAGAGAAACCAAAAATAACTGAGGGATTTTTGTGTCGTTAACTTTGGCAATTAAACTCTCATCATAGTATCATAGTATCACAGTATCAGTCAGGGTTAGAAGGGACCACAAGGATCATCTAGTTCCAACTCCCCTGCCATGGGCAGGGACACCCCACACTAGATCAGGCTGGACAGAGCCTCAGCCAGCCTGGGCTTAAACACCTCCAGGGACAGTACCCCAGCCACCTCCCTGGACAACCCATTTCAGGGCTTCATCACTCTCATGGTGAAGAACTTCCTCCTCACCTCCAGTCTGAATCTCCCCCCCTCCAAGTTCAATCCATTCTCCTCTAGTCCTATCACTACCTGAGATCCTGAGAAGTCCCTCCCCAGCCTTCCTGTAGGCCCCCTTCAGATACTGGAAGGCCACAATGAGGTCACCTCAGAGCCTTCTCTTCTGCAGACTGAACAGCCCCAACTCCTTCAGTCTGTCCTCATAGAAGCCCTTTTGAAGCCCTTTTGTTTTCCCAGGCCTGAAAAGAATATCTGAAAGTATAGCTCAACCATTTCAGGAGAGCTTGAAAGTGTAACTTTCCACTGTGGTTTAAAAATAGGTTCTGCATCATTTCCAGAGACAGGAGAAACAGAAAGGGAATGTAAACCTAGAGACATACATATAATCAAAATCAATTTTTAGTAGCAATATTCAGATTGTGATTAAAGTGTGAACAGTGCAGTGGATTTGCAATCAGTTTACTACAAAGTAAGAAAAAAATTACACAGGACAGAAAAAGAACTGAAAGGAAGGTTGCAAAGATCTTTTTGAAAGCATCATCTCTAACCTGCACTATAAAGAAACCAGAGAAGGGCCATGAGGATGAGCAGAGGGCTGGAGCCCCTCTCCTATGAGGACAGATTGAAGGAGTTGGGGCTGCTCAGTCTGGAGAAGAGAAGGCTCTGAGGTGACCTCATTGTGGCCTTCCAGTATCTGAAGGGGGCTACAAGAAGGCTGGGGAGGGACTGCTCAGGATCTCAGGTAGTGATAGGACTAGGGGGAATGGAATGAAGCTGGAGGTGGGGAGATTCAGGCTGGAGGTGAGGAGGAAGTTCTTCCCCATGAGAGTGGTGAAGCCCTGGAATGGGTTGTCCAGGGAGGTGGTTGAGGCACTGTCCCTGGAGGTGTTTAAGCCCAGGCTGGCTGAGGCTCTGTCCAGCCTGATCTAGTGTGGGGTGTCCCTGCCCATGGCAAGGGGGTTGGAACTAGATGATCCTTGTGGGCCCTCCCAGCCCTGACTGATTCTGTGATTCTATGATAATATATTTCAGTGAATGAAAATCAAAACTGGAGTGTGACAAAAACATGGAAAGGGTATTAGGGGAAAAAAAAAAATCTTAAGACAAAAATGGTTTTACAAACTCAACAAATAACAATTGAAAAAGAGAAGCAGCTCCTAAAAGAAGTTATTCTGTGCATCAAAGCTTGTGGGGTTCTGTGTGTTGAAGAAGAGATAATTAGAGGAGAGAAAGGTGTCAAAGGGAAGCTGTGTTCTGCAAAAATTGTAATTTTCACAGCAATCTTTCTTTTAATACCCTTGTTTTCAACAGATTTCACTCCAGACTGTGACTTTTCATCTATATTTACATCTCAGGCCAGATACTTTAAAATGGTACTGATTTCAGAGCAGTATTCAGAAAGCAGAGCAAAGGTATAGCCTACAAAGACATCTTTACATAGGGATGGGAGGAGATTCCCCCCCTCTGCTCCACCCTGGGGAGACCCCAACTGGAGTACAGCATCCTGTTCTGGAGCCTCTATTACAGGAAGGATCTGGAGGTGCTGGAAGGTGTCCAGAGAAGGGCCATGAGGATGAGCAGAGGGCTGGAGCTGCTCTGCTATGAGGACAGACTGAGGGAGTTGGGGCTGTTCAGTCTGCAGAAGAGAAGGCTCCCAGGAGACCTAATTATGGCCTTCCAGTGTCTAATGAGGGTTACAAGAAAGCTGGGGAGGGACTTTTGAGGGTGTCATGGAATGATAGGACTGGGGGGAATGGAGTAAAACTATGAATGGGTAGACTGAGATTGGATGTTAGGAAGAAGTTGTTCCCCAGGAGGGTGGTGAGACACTGGCACAGGTTGCCCAGGGAGGTGGTGGAAGCCTCATGCCTGGAGGTTTTTGCAGCCAGGCTGGATGTGGCTGTGAGCAACCTGCTGTAGTGTGAGGTGTCCCTGCCCATGGCAGGGGGCTTGGAACTGGCTGAGCCTTGAGGTCCCTTCCAACCCTGACAACTCTATGATTCTGTGGCTCAATGCAAACAAGCTGACATGGTCCGACATGACTGGAACTATAGTACCTAGACCTGAGAACTGACATGTTGTGAGTTCAGTGGGATGGCCTTAGATATAGAGATTTTTAAAATCATGCCTAAATTTTAAAAGATTAACTGTCAGAGAAAAGAAATAAATTAAGATGCAACCAAAAGAAAATGACGCCAAGTAACAACAGCAGAGAAATAGGTCAATCCACAGAGATTTGCATATTATTATGCAAATGAAAGAAAGAGGGGGGAAAAAGTCTTTAACAAGCCCTCACAACTGGCACAGCAATTCACAGAATCACAGAAACATTCAGGTTGGAAAAGGCCCTCAGGATCACCAAGTCCATCCAAGAACCCTACTCTGCAAGAGTCACCCCTAAATCATAGCCCCAAGCACCACAGCTAAATGACCTTTAAACACATCCAAGGTTGCTGACTCCACCACCTCCCTGGGGAGCACATTCCAATCCCTGACCACTCTTCATGGGGACAAAAATTTCCCAATGTCCAGTCTAAAACTACCCAGTTGCAGCTTGAGGCCATTCCCTCTTGTTCCATCACTAATTCCCTGTGAGAAGAGACCAGCAGCAGCCTCTCCACAATCTCCTTTCAGGTAGTTGTAGAGAGCAATGAGGTCTCCCCTCAGCCTCCTCTTTTCCAAAGTAAACAGCTTCAGCTGTTTAGTTGTAGATTCAGTGAGATGACCAAAGACTCTTTCATACCAGTGGGATGGGCTACAAAGACATAGAATTACATAGAATTACATAGAATAAACCAGGTTGGAAGAGACCTTCGAGATCATCGTGTTCAACCCATCAACCAATCCAACCCACCTAAACAACTAACCCATGGCACCAAGCACCCCATCAAGTCTCCTCCTGAACACCTCCAATGATGGCAACTCCACCACCTTCCCAGGTAGCCCATTAAAGGCATACAAACAGTTCCTAAATGATCCATTCTGGTAGCTCAACGTATTTTTCAGCCTTTTGAGTGCATTTGTTTTGCTGAGAATAAGCATGAAGAAAGTGCCCTCACTTTTCTGTGACTGTCAGAATTCTGCACCTTTCATGAGACCACAAAGACTGCTGACATAATTTGTTTTGAGGCAGGTGTCACCAAATACTCTGCAAAAAGCTTCTGAATCATAGAATCACAGAATTGACAGGGTTGGAAGGGACCTGAAGGATCAGCCAGTTCCAACCCCCTTGCCATGGGCAGGGACACCTCACACTACAGCAGGTTGCTCACAGCCACATCCAGCCTGCCTGCAAAAACATCCAGGCATGAGGCTTCCACCACCTCCCTGGGCAACCTGTGCCAGTCTCTCACCACCCTCCTGCGGAACAACTTTTTCCTAACATCCAATCTGAATCTACCCATTTCTAGTTTTGTTTCATTCCACCCAGTCCTGTCACTCCGTGACACTCTCCGAAGTCCCTCCCCAGCTTTCTTGTAGCCCCCTTCAGATACCGGAAGGCCAGAATCAGGTATGTTCAGAGCCTTCTCTTCTGCAGACTGAAGAACCCCAACTCCCTCAGTCTGTCCTCATAGGAGAGGACCTCCAGCCCTCTGCTCATCCTTGTGGCCCTTCTCTGGACACTCTCCAGCACCTCAGTATCACAGTATCACAGTATAACTTAGGTTGGAAAGGACCTCGAGGATCATCGAGTCCAACCTATCAACACAGACCCCATGACTAGACCATGGCACCAAGTGCCACGTCCAATCCTCTCTTGAACGCCTCCAGGGACGGCAACTCAACAACCTCCCTGGGCAGCCCGTTCCAATGACAAATGACTTGCTTGGTGAAGAACTTTCTCCTCACCTCGAGTCTAAACCTCCCCTGGTGCAGCTTGAGACTGTGTCCCCTTGTTCTGGTGCTGCTTGCCTGGGAGAAGAGACCAACCCCAACCTCCAGATCCTTCCTGTAATAGTGGCTTCAGAACTGGACACAATGCTCCAGGTGGGGTCTCACCAGGGCAGAGCAGAGGGGGAGAATCACCTCCCTTGCCCTCCTGGCTCTGCTTCTCTTGCTGCAGCCCAGGCTCTGGTTGGCTTTCTGAACTTCAAGTCTCTCTGCTGGCTCCTGTTGAGCTTCTCATCCACCAGCACCCCCAAGTCCTTTTCTTCAGGGCTGCTCTCAAGCCAGTCACTTCCCAAGCTGATCTGTTCTCAGCTGTTGACAAGAATATTGCTAAGTTCTACCCCATAAACTCAGCTGCAATGATCGTTCTGGTGACAGCGAATTTAGCTAACAATGTGGTGTCCCTTTTCCCATTTTCTCATCCTACTCTGTGGGCTTTTTGTTGGAAAAGTGTCAGTATTTGCTTTGCTGTCATTGTAGCTGTGCTTCATTTTGCTTTGTAATGCAACAGCCAGGAGCCAGATTATTGTCTTTGATATGAGCCCTACAGAGTGCAGGAGCTGAGGCTGATTAGTTTGAGAAAGAATGGAATGGAATGGAATGAATGGAATGGAATGGAATGGAATGGAATGGAATGGAATGGAATGGAATAGAATTAACCAGGTTGGAAGAGACCTTTGGGATCATTGAGTCCAACCTATCACCCAACACCATCTAATCAACTAAACCATGGCACCAAGCACCCCATCCAGTCTCTTCCTAAATAAAGGAGGATTTGGGAGCTGCCTTCTGATACCTGAAGGAATCCCACAGGAAGGATGGAGAGGGATTTCTAAGGGTGTCTAGCAATAGAACAAGGGGGAATGTTTTGAAGCTGAAGGAGATTAGGTTTAGACTGGATCTTAGGAGGAAGTTCTTCATCACAAGGTTAGAGAGACTCTGAAATATGTTGTCCAGGAAGATGGTGGAGTCACTTTGTTAGGCATCCCCTCTTACTCACTGATAAAGGTGATACTAACCCTGCTCTGAATGTTCTTAAAAGCATGCCCATCTCTTATTAATAGCAACAGCACCTCCAAACTTGTAATGTAATTCAGCTGAACTTCAGATTGTCCTGGAAGTCTGAATGTTATGTAAAGAATTGCAATATAAAAGATTGGTGCTGGAGAAATTCCTTTGGCTCCTTAGCCAGTGACTGTGTGACATCAAACACAACTGCTTGCAATAGCAGCTTAGGAGTGAGAATAGAGGAAGGAACTTCTGCAGAGTGATTACAGCACAGCAATATGTTCTCTATAAGCAGTTCTCCACTGACAACCCTTCATCAGAAATATTCATTAACTCAGGGCCATGAGGGATGGCACTGAATCCCTGAGGGTATTTGCTCTCCACTGTGCCTCAGTGGAGCTGCCAAGAATAAAACCCAGAATCATCCGAAGCAGGCTGCCTGTGCCTGTCCACGAGAGACAACTCAAATGCATTTCTAGACCAAATATTCTATTTCAGTAGTCCCTGCTGTGTGATATGATCCCTGAATGTCAGGCAAGAGTGATGCCAATGCAAAGCAAAAATGTTGTTAAAGCTGGAGGAGAAAGTTAGTCCCAGAAAGAGAGATTGGCCATTGGAATGTGCTGCCCAGGGAGGTGGTGGAGTCACCATCACTGGAGGTGTTCAAAAAAGGATTGGATGTGGCACTTGAAGCCATTGTTTAGTTATCATGAGGTGTTAGGTATTAGGTAATAGGTTGGACTTGATGATCTCTGAGGTCTTTTTCAACCTGGTTGATTCTATTAAATTATGTGAAATTCTGTGGGTACTCAAGCTGCTCCTGCCAGTGTAACTCAGGTGTGTGCTTCCTTCAGAGAAAACATTCTTCTGTTTATCCAAAATATTAAACATAATTAATTACATGTGAAGCATTTGCATATTGGGGAAATAGTTAAAGTGTTTGCTTCCTCTCCTCTCCTCTCTCTCCTCTCCTCTCCCCTCCTCTCCTCTCTCTCCTCTCCTCTCCTCTCCTCTCCTCCTCTCCTCTCCTCTCCCTCTCCTCCCTCTCCTCTCCCTCCCTCTCCTCTCCTCTCTCTCCTCTCCTCCCTCTCCTCTCCCTCTCCTCTCCTCTCCTCTCCTCTCCTCTCCTCTCCTCTCCTCTCCTCGAAGAATTTGGTGCTTATTGAATGTTTTAAGAGCTGTCCTAACAGGATTCATAAGGTTACCTCAAAGAGAAAGAAGGTTTTCTAATAAGATTCATAAGTTTTCCTCAAAAACAGAGAAGAGTTTTCCTAACAGGATTCATAAGGTTATGTTAAAAACAAAGAAGAGTTTTCCTAACAGAATTCATAAGGTCACCTCAAAAAAGAAAGAGGCTTGTGCAGCCATTACATGCTTGAATACATCGACACTGGACAGAGAGATCATCTACACAACAATTAATTAGGAGGAAGCCACTCTGACAGCCTAAACAGTACCATTATCATCAATCTTATCCACAAGATGGTCTTGCCTGCTGGGAATAAACAGGTTTCAAAATCACAACCACAAGGTAAAAGTCCTCAAGCCCTGACTGGGCTTGATCTTAGAAAGAAATTCTTCCCAGAAAGAGAGATTGGCCATTGGAACGTGCTGCCCAGGGCGGTGGTGGAGTCGCTGTCCCTGTAGGTGTTCAAAAGAGGATTGGACATGGCACTTGAAGTCATGGTTTAGTTAATCACGAGATCTTGGGTGACAGGTTGGACTTGATGATCTCTGAAGTCTTTTCCAACCTTATTGATTCTATGATTCTATGACATAAAAATCAGTAAAAGACTAAAGAGTTTCTCTTCTGTGCTGCCAGCCTCAGTGATGAGTACACTAATAGGTCACAGCTCTTCTTATCAGAAAGCCTCAAAGTTCAGCTTTCACTGATGAAAGGTAGGTCATACTGAGGTGTTATTGGTCAACATCTTGGTGGACAAAAAGAATAAAGCTTATCCTAAACAGGTGTGGACTTGCATGCCAACAGAGAGCTGACAGAGAGAAGTCAGAATAGAACAAATTGTTTGGTAGTCTTTATCGACACGTGAGCCACACACCCAGAAAGCCTGAGTTGGACCTCCTCAGCCTTTCAACCACACTATATAGAGCTACTGGGCCTTTGGAAATTGCAATTATACCCTGCTGGAAAGAAAATTTCCTATCTTCTCTGTCTGAGAAAGAAGCAAAAGGAAATATACTTTAATTATCTGTCAATGAGATGCAATATTACAGGAGAAAAGTAATTTGATCTTCAGTGAGAAAAAGGCAAGACACATTGTAATTCCACACTATCATCACCCATTATTATCACTAACAAGATGTTGAGTTGCTGGAAGGTGTCCAGAGAAGGGCAACAAAGCTGGGGAGAGGTTTGGAGCACAGCCCTGTGAGGAGAGGCTGAGGGAGCTGGGGTTGCTTAGCCTGGAGAAGAGGAGGCTCAGAGGAGACCTTTTGCTGTCTACAGCTACCTGAAGGGAGGTTGTAACCAGGTGGGGCTTGGTCTCTTCTCCCAGGCAACCAGCACCAGAACAAGAGGACATAGTCTCAAGCTGTGCCAGGGGAGGTTTAAGCTGGATGGTAGGAAGAAGTTCATCCCAACCCCCCCGCCATGGGCAGGGACACCTCACACTACAGCAGGTTGCTCATAGCCACATCCAGCCTGGCTGCAAAACCTCCAGGGATGAGGCTTCCACCACCTCTTTGGGCAACCTGTTCCAGTGTCTCTCCACCTTTATGGGGAAGAACTTCTTCCTGACATCTAATCTAAATCCACTATCCTCTAGCTTGGAGCATGTGAGTTGGAACTCCATAATCCTGAGAGAGCTGTAGAATAAGGCAGGTGGTGTGTGGGTAAGCCAAGAAAAGAATTTCACAGGCAAGCAGTGGTGGGAAAAAAGCTACCTGGGACTAACCCACAAGAGAACTACTTTTAGTGATATGGCTTGATTTTATTTTAGCCTTTAGCACACTTCAGGGTTCTTCTGCTCCCTGTTTTTATACTTGCCTGTGTGAAGGAGACTTGTTTAAGTGGCACTGGTTTGGTGGAGCTACACTGATTGTGACTGCACCATGCCAAGGGGCGTGGGTCAGAAGGGGTCCAGAAGGGGTCATCTGCACATGACCTAAGAGTCCTCCTTTCCACCAAAGGATGGATTTGAAAGGAAAAAGAAGTTTCTTGATCACCAGAGATTTCCCCATTCAGTCAATTTATCTTACACATTTTGCCCAACCTCACAATTTAATGGCACCTTCCAATTCTCCTTTCTTTCAGGTTCAGTGTGAAACCTCACACCAGTTCCAAGCACTTCAGCAATGGCAGCAATCACTGTCTTCACAGAAATAGGATAGGATAATGCCATCAGGCTGAGGCTGTTTTATTGCCATGCATTTCAACATGGTGGGTTATATCCCAGAACATTTAAATCAAGCATACAAGTCCCAGGCAATGGAAGGTAAGGATTAAAATCCTCCTGAAGGGAGGTTGTAGCCGAGTGGGGGCTGGTCTCTTCTCCCAGACAACCAGCACCAGAACAAGAGGACACAGTCTCAAGCTGTGCCAGGGGAGGTTTAGGCTGGATGTCAGGAGGAAGTTCTTCATAGAAAGAGAGATTGCCCATTGGAATGGGCTGCCCAGGGAGGTGGTGGAGTCACCATCACTGGAGGTGTTGAGGAAGAGACTGGATGATGCATTAAGTGCCATGGTTTAGTTGATTAGATGGTGTTGGGTGATAGGTTGGACTGAATGATCTCTGAGCTCTTTTCCAACTTAGTTAATTCTTCTCTTCTCTTCTCTTCTCTTCTCTTCTCTTCTCTTCTCTTCTCTTCTCTTCTCTTCTCTTCTCTTCTCTTCTCTTCTCTTCTCTTCTCTTCTCTTCTCTTCTCTTCCTTCTTCCCTTCCCTTCCCTTCCCTTCCTTCCTTCCCTTCCCCCTTCCCTTCCCTTCCCTTCCCTTCCCTTCCCTTCCCTTCCCTTCCCTTCCCTTCCCTTCCCTTCCCTTCCCTTCCCTTCCCTTCCCTTCCCCCAAAGGAAAACAGCATAAAAACAAAGGACTCAATTTAATAACTTGAAGAACCCCCCCCCCAAAATCCAGATACAACTGAGTTGGAATTTGCAACTGTGTCTCCATTGCTCATTTCCCCTCAGGAGCTTCACTCACTTTCCTGGCAATTCTCTTTGGCTTTGGGGGACTGTCCAAATGAACTTCTTTTGGGGCTGATTCTGGGTAATTGGATTAATATGGATTCTAAATCCACAGTCACAAAGGTATTTAAGCAACTGATGCTGTAGTAGCAACGTTGGTACCTGAATAAGCAACTGTAATTAGCATTTCACTCACATTGTGTTCCCTGATTAATTACACATTTTACAAAAATACCACATCTCCTGGAGAATAAAAGATCAGCTTCCCCTGGGAGGAAGGAGGGGAGAATGGCCTACAGAGAATTCAGCATTAAGTTGTCAGGTAAGTCTTCACTTCCTGGCATGCCAAATTTCTCACAAAGCCATGGCCATAATTTCCACACCTTGCCTACTGCTTTGTGCCTTCATTTAAGGAGTGGAGGAAGCCACAGGTTCTAAAACTACTCTCAAAATACTTAAAGAATACTCCACACAGGATTGGATAGAAATACAGAATCTGTTGGAAGACTACTGGTTGGGGATGGACCTGCTGGAGAGCAGCAAAGGCAAAAGGGACCTGGGGGTCCTGGTGGATGGAAGGATGACCATGAGCCAGCAGTGTGCTCTTGTGACCAGGAAGGCCAATGCCATTCTGGGGTGGGTTAAAAGGGCTGTGACCAGTAGGTCAGGAGAGGTTCTCCTCCCCTTCTACTCTGCACTGGTGAGGCCACATCTGGAATATTGTGTCCAGTTCTGGGCCCCTCAGGTCAAGAAAGACAGTGAGCTGCTTGAAAGAGTCCAGTGCAGAGCCACAAGGATGATTAGGGGAATGGAACATCTTCTGTATGAGGAGAGACTGAGGGAGCTAAGGGCTCTTTAGCTTGGAGAAGAGGAGACTGAGAGGTGACTTCATCAATGTTTATAACAATGTAAAGGGTGAGTCCCGAGAGGACAGAGTCAGGCTGGAGCCCATTAAAACAAAGCTTTCCCAGTCTCCACCAAACTAGGCTGAAAATCCAGGCACAAATGCCACCTATACAATGCCTCTCTCCACCCCCATTACTGAACCCTTGTGACACAGCTGAAATTTGGCTTGCCAGAGGCCCCTACCAAGGCCTCTCTAGACCTCACTCCCCCACAATTGCAAAGACAAGGGAGCAGACTTGAGAAGGGAGAGGGAAGGAATAGGAAAAAGGGGAAAAGGGGAAGGGATAGTGGGAATAAAATAACAGAATTTCCTGTGTTCACCCACTGGGCTGGACTCTCTGGCCCTTACAGAACAAGAGGACACAGTCTATAGCTGTGCCAGAGGAAGTTTAGGCTTGAGGTGAGGAGAAAGTTCTTCCCAGAAAGAGCGATTGGCCATTGGAATGTGCTGCCCAGGGAGGTGGTGGAGTCACCATCACTGGAGGTGTTCAGAAAAGACTTGGATGTGGCACTTGGAGCCACAGTTTAGTTGTCATGAGGTGTTAGGTAATAGGTTGGACTTGCTGATCTCTGAGGTCTTTTCCAACCTGGTTAATTCTATGATTCTATATTTCTGTGATTCTATTGTTATCTTTATAGGTTTTAAAGGTTCCCATTTCTCAAACTGTGACACACATCCCCCAAACATCAGGTAGAGAGGATACAATTTGCACCAGAAGCTTGATGGGGATTATGTTAAAGGGTGCAAGTCATCCCCATGCCTACTCTCATTTATTCTGTTGCAATCTGTAACCATGAGACAGTTTCATGGATCCTTTGTTTTATGGCAAGAAAAAAGAAGACATTAATGCTCTTCCACAAGAGGCAAGAGAGTTGAAGTCATTAGCATCTGTACAGCAGCACTGCCAATCGAGTGATTTAGTAACCAGTTTGCATCTTCTTTAATTATAAAGTTCACAGAAACATCACTTTACCTGCAAACCAAAAGACAAATTCCCTCCTAAAGCAGGTCTACTGAGAGCTATTTCCAGGGATAATTTGACCCTAAATTCTCAGCACCACTGCCTACAACAGGCTGCCTAATTCACACAATTATTTCAAATGAATAGTTGTCCTTTGCCCGAACAACAAGAACAGAACAGAACAGAACAGAATAGAATAGAATAGATCAGACCAGGTTGGAAGAGACCTTCAAGATCATCTCGCCCAACCTATCATCCAACACCACCCAACCAACTAAACCATGCAACCAAGCACCCCATCAAGTCTCCTCCTGAACACCTCCAGTGGTGGTGACTCCACCACCAAGGAAGCGCTGCAAGGATTTTCAGGAGGACACTTCTCACCTAGCAAAGCCAGAACGGAGTTTAATCCCACCTCAAGCATTTAGATCTCTGAGCAATTCCAGCAGGTGTAAAAAAGCTGTGGGAGGGCTGAAAGATGAACAGTGCACATCTGTGCTCCAGGAAGGGAAAAGGGAGAGTCCAGTTGTGTGAGAGAGCTGAAAGAGAAGCCTGGCTAACGCTGCCTCGGTGCTCAAGGGAGATGGGGCAAGCAAAAGAGACTGGATGGAGTGCTTGGTGCCATGGCTTGGTTGATTGGATGGTGTTGGGTGATGGATTGGACTTGATGATCTCGAAGGTCTCTTCCAACCTGTTTGGTTCCATTCCATTCCATTCCATTCCATTCCATTCCATTCCATTCCATTCCATTCCATTCCACTCTATTCCACTCTATTCTATTCCATTCCATTCCACTCCATTCCATTCCACTCTATTCTATTCCATTCCATTCCACTCCATTCCATTCCATTCCATTCCATTCCATTCCATTCCATTCCATTCCATTCCATTCCACTCCACTCCATTCCATTCCATTCCATTCCATTCCATTCCATTCCATTCCATTCCACTCTATTCCATTCCATTCCATTCCATTCCATTCCATTCCATTCCATTCCATTCCACTCCATTCCATTCCACTCTATTCCATTCCATTCTATTCTATTCTATTCCATTCCATTCCATTCCATTCCATTCCATTCCATTCCATTCCATCCATTCCATTCCATTCCATTCCACTCTATATGCAAATAAAAAAGCCAAAATTTGGCTGCTGGCAAGCTATCAGTGAACTGAAAAAAAAATCACACAACCTTCAGTGCATAACACAACCAATCTAGATACTCATGCAAAGTTACAGAAATAAAAGGGATGAGAAGCTCAACAGGAGCTAGCAGTGAGCACTTGCAGCCCAGAAAGCCAATCACATTCTGGGCTGCATCAAGAGAAGCAGAGCCAGCAGGGCAAGGGAGGTGATTCTCCCTCTCTGCTCCACTCTGGTGAGACCCCACCTGGAGTACTGTGTCCAGTTCTGGAGCCTCTGTTACAGGAAGGATCTGGAGGTGCTGGACTGTGTCCAGAGATGGGCTATGAGGGTGAGCAGAGGGCTGGAGCTCTGGCTGAGTGAAACATGAAAACTACCAGAAAAGGCTCTTGACAAGACTTATGCCTCAGAGGTGTGTCAGGAAAACAAAATTTATGATCTTCTGGGGAATTGGGTGTAAGCTGGAGGATAGAGGGTTCCACTTCAGCATAAGGAAAAACTTTTTCCACTGTGAGGGTGATAGAACACTGGAACAGGCTGCCCAGGGATGTCGTGGAGTCTCTTTCTCTGGAGACTTTCAAAGCTCAGCTGGAATGCATTCCTGTGTGACCTACTCTAGGTGATCCTGCTCTGGCTGGGGGGGTTGGACTCAATGATCTTCCAAGGTCGCTTCTAGGCTCTAACATTCTGTGATTCTGTGAAAGCAATGTCCTAGTGCTCCCATCCTTTCATTCCAAAATTAGGTGCTGTGGGCAAGGAGCTGCAGGCACTAGGGCTTTATTGAGGGCAAAGCCTACAGAGTCAGGCTTCTGTGACAGAACTGTTTGTCCTGTGGTATTTTAAGGAAGATAAGGAGGGCATTTCATAGTATCATAGTATCAGTCAGGGTTGGAAGGGACCACAAGGATCATTTAGTTCCAACCCCCCCTGCCATGGGCAGGGACACCCCACACTAGATCAGGCTGGACAGAGCCTCATCCAGCCTGGGCTTAAACACCTCCAGGGATGGGCCCTCAACCACCTCCCTGGACAACCCATTCCAGGGCTTCACCACTCTCATGGTGAAGAACTTCCTCCTCACATCCAGCCTGAATCTCCCCACCTCCAGCTCCATTCCATTCCCCCTAGTCCTATCACTAAATGAGATCCTGAAAAGTCCCTACTCAGCCTTTCTGTAGGCCCCCTGGATTTGTGCCTGGGATTGCCTCGACCCAGATGCAGGACCCTGCACTTGCTCTTGTTGAACCTCATGAGGTTGACTTGTGCCCACCTCTCCAGCCTGTCAAGGTCCCTCTGGATGGTCTCCCTTCCCTCCAGCGTGTCTGCTGCACCACACAGCTTGGTGTCATCAGCAAACTTGCTGAGGGTGCACTCAGTGCCACTGTCCATGTCACCCACAAAGATGTTGAACAAGCCTGGTCCCAGGACTGATCCCTGGGGAAATGCTCATGATTTCTACCAGAAGCTTAAATGTAGTGTGGCAGTAGTAAGTTTCAATACTTGGCTGGATGTCAGGAAGAAGTTCTTCATAGAAAGAGAGATTGGCCATTGGAATGTGCTGCCCAGGGAGGTGGTGGAGTCACCATCACTGGAGGTGTTTAGGAAGAGACAGGGTGGGGTGTTTGGTGCCATGGTTTAGTTGATTAGATGGTGTTGGGTGATAGGTTGGACTCAATGATCTCAAAGGTCTCTTCCAACCTGGTTAATTCTATTTTCCATTCTATTTAGGAAGAAGTTCTTCCCCATGAGGGTGATGAGACACTGGAGCAGGTTGCCCAGGGAGGTGGTGGAAGCCTCATCCCTGAAGGTTTTGGATGTGGCTGTGAGCAACCTGCTGTAGTGTGAGGTGTCCCTGCCCATGTCAGGGGGGGTTGGAACTGAATGACCCTTGAGGTCCCTTCCAACCCTAACAATTCTGTGCTTCTGTATCTTCCCATTCACAATACTCACTTGTGTGTCAGTGCTAAGTTGTGTAATGAATATTTTCCAGCTCAGTGACGTAAACAGGGCTTGAATTGTTCACAGAAGGGCCAGCTCTGAGAGGAGCCCAGGGTAGGACTCACTTTAAAACACCTGGGAGATTGCTGAAGGAATCCATTGTCCCTCCCAGTGTTGGGAGTTAGGTGGAAGAAGAGAATTATTTTGTGAAGTGTTTCTGCTAAATTGAACTCTGCTGACCACTGTGAGGCACTTACAATACCTGAAAACTGCAGATAAACTGCTTCACTGATGATAGGTTTGTCTGAAGTACCTGCAATATATAAATACAGGCTGCTCAAAATCCCTGTCAAAATTATTGGATGTAAAAATTGACTTCAGCTAAATCATTCCCCCCCCCCCCCATCCTTTTTGTTCTGTCAAGGTTGCTACTTTTTCTTGTGAGAATTTGTGGCTTATTGTTTTCATTTGAAGCAAAACCCCAGTGTCAGCACAAATACCAAACATTTCCACGGTGTTTGGCTTGTGTAGTGCTTCATCATAACTACTGTTTGTTTTCTTTCTGCCCTCATTCACACCCTTTGCTATGAATGAGCCTCCCTGCTGGGTTGCTTCTCCTGAGAGCCCTTTGATTGTTGTAATTCAGCTGCTGTCCTTCTGCTCTCACTGACCACAGCAAACCACCAGAAATGCTTTGTGAAACTCAAGCACAAACAAAACCAGGGTGAGGGCAGCTATCTCCTGTCTTGCATTTCCTGCCCTGCCCTGCCCTGCCCAGCACTTTTCTTGCAAACCTTTCCACAGACAGAAAGAGTTTCTCAGGAGGTTGCAAAAAGGGTCTCATGAGGTTCAACAAGACCAAGTGCATGCTCCTGCAACTGGGTCAGGGCAATCTCAAACACCAATATGGGCTGGGCAGGGACTGGCTTGAGAGCAGCCCTGAAGAAAAGGACTTGGGGGTGCTGGTGGAGGAGAAGCTCAACAGGAGCCAGCAGTGAGCACTTGCAGCCCAGAGAGCCAATCACATCCTGGGCTGCAGCAAGAGAAGCAGAGCCAGCAGGGCAAGGGAGGTGATTCTCCCCTTTGCTCTGGGTGAGACCACACCTGGAGTACTGTGTCCAGTTCTGGAGCCCCTAGGACAGGAAGGATCTGGAGGTGCTGGAAGGTGTCCAGAGAAGGGCCATGAGGATGAACAGAGGGCTGGAGGTGCTCTGCTATGAGGACAGACTGAGGGAGTTCAGGCTATACAGACTGGAGAAGAGAAGGCTCTGAGGAGACCTAACTGTGGCCTTCCAGTATCTGAAATGGGCTCCAAGAGAGCTGGGGAGTGAGAGGACTGGGGGAGAATGATAAAAAAATAGAAGTAGGTAGATTCAGACTGGATGTTAAGAAGAAATTCTTCCCCATGAGGGTGGTGAGAGACTGGCACAGGTTGTCCAGGGAGGTGGTGGAAGCCTCATCCCTGGAGGTTTTTAAGGACAAGCTGGATGTGGCTGTGAGCAACCTGCTGTAGTGTGGGGTGTCCCTGCTCATGGCAGGTGGGTTGGAACAGGATGATCCCTGAGGTCCCTTCCAACCCTGACAATTCTGTGATGCTATGATTCTCGCAGACAGCCTTTGAATTTCTTACCCCTGGTTTCCCCCCCAAGGCCAGGCTATTAGAACTATAGAAATTTGAAGCCACTGTAATGTCAGTGTGAAGGTGGCCAGTGGGCTCCTACATTCATTGTATATGGGTGCAGCTTGCTGTGTTGGCTGCTCTCCTTCTCCAGTAAAAACAAAACCAGCCAACCCTACCTTACTGGATTAGATCTCTCTCTTATTTCTTACCAAAAAAAACCCAAGCTATTTGCAACACCACTGCAAAATTATGTAAATTACCTTGTCACACATATCAGACTGATGGCTTTAAAGAGGCTGCAAACTGCCAAAAGATTTCTACCTCCAGGCAGACAATGCCGTTGCAATATGGCTTCGAGCCACGTAGCTTTACCCTGCTAAAACCCCAAACTTCCTTTCCTTAGACCACCAATTTCCACAGACTGTTATTTTAAAAAGAAGTGCTTGGCTTTGAGGGCTTTTGGTTATTTCTTGTCTTTTTTAGTGTGTGTGCCTGCATATGGTATGCAGCATTTAGTCTTCTAGGCAGTGGCATGAACAAAACAGTCTAAATTAACTAGGAGCAACTAGCTACATAGCATTAAAATTGTCAGGCTGAGCTGCAGGTCATGGTGCAGATGGGCTGCCAAGTGTTTGTCACCACATGTGGCCAATCACCAGAGTGCATTGCAGATAGAATTGCTAGTGAATAGCAATAGCTACCCAAGCCATCTCACAGAGCTGAATTAAATCATATTAATTCTTTGCAAGCACAAGCTTCTTGTTTGTAGTGGATTTAAAAAACCCCAACCCAACCCAAGAAAGCAAAGGAAGCCAAAACAAAGCCCAAACCAAACAAAAACACAAGCACCCCAAAATAAACCCAACCCAACCAGGCAAGCAAAGTAAGCCAAAACAAAGCCCAAACCAAACTAACTCACAAACTCCCCAAAATAACCCCAACCCAACCAAGCAAGCAAAGAAAGCCAAAACAAATCCCAAGCTAAACAAAAATACAAACACCCCCCCAAAAAAAACCCAACTCAAGAAAGCAAAGGAAGCCAAAACAAAGTCCAAACCAAACAAAAATACAAACACCCTAAAAAACCCCAACCCAACCTAATCAACCAAACCCGCCTCCCAAACCCCCCAAAAATGAAAACAAAAAGCCAACCAATTCAACTTAAACCAATTCCTTCCACTTAATTTTAGGTGTGCACACTCCAAAGAGCAGTAATGTGTACTTTAAAGGTCCAAGGCAAAATGAGACAAATTGAAAACATAGAATAATAGAATCAATAAGGTTGGAAAGGCCCTCAGAGATCATCAAGTCCAACCTAATCCCTAATACCTAACACCTCCTGACAGCTAAACCATGGCTTCAAGTGCCACATCCAATCCCCTCTTGAACATTTCCAGGGATGGGGACTCCACCACCTCCCTTGGCAGCACATTCCAATGGCCAGTCTCTCTCTCTATGAAGAATTTCTTCCTAACATCCAGCCTAAACCTCCCCTGGCACAGCTTGAGGCTGTGTCCTCTTGTTCTGGCGCTAGTTGCCTGGGAGAAGTGCTGTGCTTTGAGAGCAGTTGTGGCTGTCTTGAAGATCTGGATAGAGAGTTTTGCAGAAGCTACTTTTGTCAGCTGTTTTCAGCTGATAGGGCTTTGCCACTGCTATCATTTTCATTTCATCATTAGGGAGAGGGAAGAAATGTTAGCTTCAGCCACAGATAGTGCATAGGTTCTTCTGCTGACGAAGGTGAAGTGTTTCTGGGTTTCAGCTGCATCTTGCTGTGACTGGCAGTTTTAAGGCAAGGTGACTTGCTCTGCTGGTCCTGTCTTTTATATCTTCTTTCTTTCACAGCAAAACCACTACCACCAACAAATATTTAAACTGTGTAGCCTGACCTGTGATTTCCCCAGAGTGTCTTCAGGTAAATTAATAAACAGCTGGTAAAGTAAATTTAAGTCCTCTCAGTTTTTCATTTCAGGGAGTCCAGTGAAGGGCCACGAAGAAGATGAGGGTATTGAAGCATCTCTCTTATGAGGAAAGGATGAGGGATCTGGGGCTTTTCAGCCTGGAAAAGAGGAGTCTGAGTGGGGATCTTTAGCCTGGAGAAAAGGAGGCTCAGGGGAGACCTTATTGCTCTCTACAGCTCCCTGAAGGGAGGTTGTAGCCAGGTGGGGGTTGTTCTCTTCTCCCAGGCAACCAGCACCAGAACAAGAGGACACAGTCTCAAGCTGTGCCAGGGGAGGTTTAGGCTGGATGTTAGGAAGAAATTCTTCCCCAAAAGAGTAATTGGCCATTGGAATGTGCTGCCCAGGGAGGTGGTGGAGTCACCATCCCTGGAGGTGTTCAAAATAAGGCTTGGATGCGGCACTTGGAGCCATGGTTTAGTTGTCAGGAGGTGTTAGGTATTAGGTTGGACTTGATGATCTCTGAGGTCTTTTCCAACCTGGTTGATTCTCTGAAATATCTAAAGGGTGGCTATTCTCAGTGGTGCCCAGTGACAAGATGAGAGGCAACAGACCCCAAGCAGAACATGGATGTTCCACCTGACCACAAGGAAAAACTGTACTGTCAGAGTGATGGAGCACTGGAACGGGCTACCCAAAGAGCTTGAGGAGACTCCATCTCTGGATGCATTCAAAACCTGCCTGAAATGATCTTGTGCAACCTGATCTAGGCAAAACTGCTTTGTAGGAGGGTTGGACAGATGATCTCCCTAGGTCCCTTTCAACCTCTGCCATTCTGTGACTCTATGGAGAGCGATGCCTAACCAAACTTGTGTTCTCTTGTGCAAATGTTTCATCAGATGAAAATCTTCTGCTTCCACACACAGTGACTATTTTTACAATCACAGTATCTCGGATCAGTAAAGGGTTGCAAGCCCACCTCCAGACCCATCTGGATGCATTCTTGTGTGACCTATGCAAAATTCTGTGGTCTTGCTCTGCCAGGGGGATTGGACTCGATGACCTTCAGAGGTCCTTTCCAACCCCTAACATCCTGTGTGATAAAAGACCTGAGCTGTGACACTGAAAGATTGAGTTCTCCTAATCCCACATGGGAATGACACTTATCAGCTGTGCTGGGCTGAAGAAACCTTCATTCCCCTATGAAAACCAGACATTGCCTGGGGCAGGTGCAGCCACCATGACAGAAATCTGTCAGAAATTTGACAGAACCCTGACAGACACCTGACAAAGACCAGAGCTTGCCAAAGATGAGATCAGCTGGGTACCTGCCTGCCACTGAATGATGCCTCAGGGTCTAGGCTCTAAGCCTGCTTTCATTCTGTGCTTGTTCCACACTAATTTGAATGACCACATAAATAGAAAAATGGAGGTCTAAATGGAACCCAGTCTGGGAGTCAATTCTGAGTTGATTCCTTACAACCAAGCACACATTGTTATGCTGGCCCCCTCCCCTTGGTGTGCCCAGGTGGCCAAGAAGGCCAATGGCATCCTGGCCTGGATCAGGAACAGAGTGTCCAGCAGGAGCAGGGAGGTCATTTTGCCCCTGTACACTACACTGGTTAGGCCACACCTTGAGTCCTGTGTCCAGTTCTGGGCTCCTCAGTTTAGGAAAGATGTTGAGTTGCTGGAACATGTCCAGAGAAGGGCAACAAAGCTGGGGAGGGGTTTGGAACAAAATCCCTGTAAGGAGAAGCTGGGGGAGCTGGGGTTGCTTAGCCTGGAGAAGAAAAGGCTCAGGGGAGACCTTATTGCTCTCTACAGCTCCCTGAAGGGAGGTTGTAGCCAGGTGGGGGTTGGTCTCTTCTCCCAGGCAGCCAGCACCAGAACAAGAGGCCACAGTCTCAAGCTGTGCCAGGGGAGGCTTAGGCTGGATGTTAGAAAGAAATTCTACACAGAGAGAGTGATTGGCCATTGGAATGTGCTGCCTGGGGAGGTGGTGGAGTCAGCATCATTGGAAGTGTTTAGGAAGAGACTTGATAGGGTGTTTAGTTGCATGGTTTAGTTGATTAGGTGGTGTTGGATGATAGGTTGGACGTGATGATCTTGAAGGTCTCTTCCAACCTGGTCTATTCTATTCTATTCTAGTCTAGTCTAGTCTGGTCTAGTCTATCCTATTCTATCCTATTCTAATACTTTTTTGGATTGAGTGAGTCCTCATTCCCCCTTTGGTGAGTGGATATTTCTCCTGGCTATATCTTTGTGTGAGTTTTTGCCTCTTTTGGGTGAGTGATATTTTTGGGAGAGTTCCTTTGTGTGGGAGGTTTTCCCTTTTATGAGTGAGTGTGCACACATTATGGTTCATCTTACTAGGAGGAATATTCCTTAAAGCTTAGGAATTACTTGTGTAGCAGTATATTTCCAACTGGTATTTGAGTTTGTGAGTCCATCAGGAGTGCTGAGCAATACTGGTTGCAATAAAGCTGCACTTTGGGTAGCTAATGCTGGCTGTGTTGTGAGTGCATCTGCCACACTGTTTCCTAGGATTTTCCTCTTCCCTGTTTCATTCACTCATCACTTTTCCCATTTCTTTCTTGATGAGTTGGATGCTATGATCTTGAAAGTCCTATCCTATCCTATCCTATCCTATCCTATCCTATCCTATCCTATCCTATCCTGTCCTGTCCTGTCCTGTCCTGTCCTGTCCTATTCTATTCTATTCTATTCTATTCTATTCTATTCTATTCTATTCTATTCTATTCTATTCTATTCTATCCTATCCTATCCTATCCTATCCTCCTATCCTATCCTATCCTATCCTATCCTATCCTATTCTTAGGTGGTGTTGGATGATAGGTTGGACATGATGATCTTGAAGGTCTCTTCCAACCTGGTCTATTCTATTCTATTCTATTTCTATTCTATTCTATTTTTAGAATCATGGAATCATAGAATCAACCAATCTGGAAAGTACCTCAGAGATCATCAAGTCCAACCTATTACCTAATACCTAAAACATCCTGGCAGAGCCACGAGGATGATTAAGGGAGTGGAACATCTTCTGTACGAGGAGAGACTGAGGGACTTGAGGGCTCTGTAGCTTGGAGAAGAGGAAGCTGAGAGGTGACCTCATCAATGTTTATAAATATGCAAAGGATGAGGATGGAGCCAGACTCTGCTGCGTGGTGCCCAATGACAGAACAAGGGGCAGTGGTGGAAATTGAGGCATAGGAAGTTCCATGTGAGGGTGACAGAGCCCTGGAACAGGCTACCCAGGGGGGTTGTGGAGCCTCCCTCTCTGGAGATACTCAAAACCTGCCTGGATGTATTCCCGTGTGATGTGGTGTAGGTGATCCTGCTCTGGCAGGGGGGTTGGACTGGATGAGCTTTCGAGGTCCCTCCCAGCCCCTGAAATTCTGTGATTCTGTGATTGCAAAATAAAGATGCTGCACTGCAGCTGATTATTTTATTATTATTTTTTTTCTTCAGTTAAGAGGTGAGAGAGAAAAAAAAGTAAAGAAAGAAAGAGAGAGAGACAAACAAGCCATAAATCTCAGGGGCCCTGTGCTCGCCTGGAACTGTTGCAGTACATTTATCATTGTTACATAACCCTAAAAAGGTTTTAGCTGGCTCAGGTTCTGCTGGCACTAACACCTTAAGCAAAAATGAATCCATGCATATGTAGATCAGGCCACTGCAGGGAGCTGCCTGGTGGGTAATTCCCAGGTGTGGATGTGGGGGTTGGGGTTTGTGGGGGTTTTGTTGTTGTTCCCCCACCACCACCACCATATTTGCCATATATTGGCTTCCCCCCACACCCTATTTCCCATATGTTGCCATATATTTCTTCTTCTTCTTCTTCTTTCTTCCCCCCCTTTTGTTTTTAATAGCTCAAAAGTAGCACAGGGGTTATATAACTAATAAATGAAATCAGAGGCAAATCCTACCCTCAGGCACCATGGAGAAGGAATGGCAACTGTCATGCCTTGACTCCCCAGTTGTCAAGATACCCAACGGGATGTTAGCTCCTCAACAACTGCACAAGCTTGAAAATGTCACAGATATGAGTGAGTCAGGGTTATTGTCCTGATCCACAATAAAAACATCTGCGTGGCAGCCAAGGATTCCATCTGTACAAATTAAGGTACTCATTTAAATATGTCAATGCAAAGGGGGTGCTCTGCAGCAATTAGCCAAGTGAACAGGCTGCTCTTGCCAATTTGCACTATTTGGGTAAGATTCAGGATTGCTCACCAGGAATCACAGAATCACAGAGCTTTAGAGGTTGGAATAGAATGGAATTAACCAGGTTGGAAAACTAAACCATGGCACCAAACACCCCATCCAGGCTCTTCTTAAACACCTCCAGTGGTGGTGACTCCACCACCTCCCTGGGCAGCACATTTCAATGGCCAATCACTCTGTCTATGAAGAGCTTCTTCCTAACATCCAGTCTAAACCTCCCCTGGCACAGCTTGAGACTGTGTCCTCTTGTTCTGGTGCTGGTTGCCTGGGACAAGAGATCAACCCCCACCTGGCCACAACCTCCTTTCAGGTAGTTGTAGACAGCAATAAGGTCTCCTCTGAGCCTCCTCTTCTCCAGGCTAAGCAACCCCAACTGCCTCAGCCCCACCTCATAGGGCTGTGCTCCAAACCCCTCATCAGCTTTGTTGCCTCCAGAGACCATCCAGTCCATCCCTGCTGCCAGAGCAGGATCACTTAGTGTAGTCTGCACAGGAATGCATCCAGGTGGGTTTTGAGAGTCTCCAGAGAAGGAGACTCCACTATCTCTCTGAGCAGCCTGTTCCAGGTCTCTGTCACCCTCACAGTAAAGAAGTTTCTTGTCATGGTTAGCTGAAACCTTCTCTGTTCAAGTTTGCATCCATTGCTCCTTGTCTTATTACTGTGCACCACTGAAAAGACCTTGAGCCCCTCCACTTGGCACCCACCCCTCAGGTATTTATAGACATTGATCAGATCCCTTCAATTGAGGAGACCTCCTACTGCTGTTTCCAGTTCAGGAGGTACCAGCAGAGTGATTTCTCTGCCGCAGAATGATCTCTTAGCCCTTTCCTGGATCCATAGGACACTCATCCCACGGTGAAATTTGGAGAAACTGGTCTGTACATCAGAATAATATCACATTCAGGGCTTCCTAAGCAGAAAACCCTGCTGCCTTCCTTTGTGGGTGAGCTCAGAATGCCATGTAGGTATCCTTCAGCCTAGGGAAATAAGAGAGACTGTAAGAAAGTACTGGGTAAAAAAAATATTGCTGAGGAGCTTTTCAAATCTGTCATGAAGGAAATACAGCTCCCTGTTGAATCACCACCTTTTTTTTCCTTTGGAGCACATCTATTTATTCCTGGAGGCATCCTGTACCATTTCTGACTGCTTACAGGCACCTTTAGATTGAAAGCTGCAGTGGAAATATGAAATAACGTGGCTGGAGGCCAAGGGTAAATTTGCATATGAAAGGTGCAAAAATAATAAAGAAAACAAAATGCAAAGGAAATGGGGAATCAATTAGCTAATTAATTTGGAGGTAAACATTCTCAGCCTCACCATCTTACATGAAAAAGGGGGAATACTGCTAGGTTTAATTGGGAAACCAGAGATGTTAGCTTTATTTTGTCCCAGAGTATCCAGGAAATCTTTGGTGTTTTAAACTGAACAATATATCAGATTTGAAAAGAATATGGGGTGGGGTGGGGGGAAGGTTAGCAACATGATTTACTCTTCCTTATATTTTAGAATGGAATGGAATGGAATGGAATGGAATGGAATGGAATGGAATGGAATGGAATGGAATGGAATGGAATGGATGTCAGGGAGGTCATTCTGCCCCTGCACACTGCACTGGTTAGGCCGCACCTCGAGTACTGTGTCCAGTTCTGGGCCCCTCAGTTTAGGAAGGAGGTTGACTTGCTGGAACGAGTTCAGAGAAGAGCAACAAAGTTGGTGAGGGGTTTGAAACACAAGCCCTATGAGGAAAAACTGAGGGAGTTGGGATTGCTTAGCCTGGAAAAGAGGAGACTCAGCGGTGACCTTATCACTCTACAACTACCTGAAGGGAGGTTGTAGACAGGCGGATGATGGTCTCTTCTCCCAGGCACCCAGTACCAGAACAAGAGGACACAGTCTCAAGTTGCGCCAGGGGAGGTTTAGGTTGGATGTTAGGAAGAAGATCTATACAGAAAGAGTGATTGCCCATTGGAATGTGCTGCCCAGGAGGTGGTGGAGTCGCCGTCATTGGAGGTGTTCAGGAGGAGACTTGATGGGGTTCTTGGTGCCATGGGTTAGCTGTTTGGGTGGGTTGGATTGGTTGATGGGTTGGACACGATGATCTTGAAGGTCTCTTCCAACCTGGTCTGGTTTATTCTAAATAAAGGTTTATTCTAAATAAAGGAATGGAATGGAATGGAATGGAATGGAATGGAATGGAATGGAATGGAATGGAATGGAATGGAATGGAATGGAATGGAATGGAACAAACCAGGCTGGAAGAGACCAACCCCCTCTTGGCTACAACCTCCCTTCAGGTAGCTGTAGACAGCACTGAGGTCACCCCTGAGCCTTCTCTTCTCCAGGCTAAACAACCCCAGCTCCCTCAGCCTCTCCTCGTAGGGCTATGCTCGAGGCTCCTCCCCAGCCTTGTTGCCCTCTAGTCCTCTAGGAAAAAAACCAAACAAACCAACCAATCCACCACACTAAAACAGTACTCCAGGCATTGTTTTGCTTGTTTCTCTTTGTGTTTTGGTGATTTTCTTGATGTTTTGTCTCCCTGTTGCTGTGTTTTGGAAATACCTCTCTGCCCATACAAAAACATGTGAAACTGTCCAACACAAAAAGGTTGCTAACTGCATAACAAGCAGCCCAAACTAACATATAGCTTCCTTTCTTCCCCCCCACCCCCAACTTTTATCTCAACCATTTTTTTTGCATTCAGAAGTTTAAAAACAAACAAACAAACAAACAAACAAACAACAAAATTCACTCAAAAATAAGAAGAAAGACTTTAATTTTTCAGTTAACTGTACCCACTTAAGTCATTGTTTTACTTATCAAAACATCATAAGCTGGTGTCATAGTATCATAGTATCCATCAGGGTTGGAAGGGACCACAAGGATCACCCCCCCTGCCATGGGCACAGACACCCCACACTACATCAGGCTGGCCAGAGCCTCATCCAGCCTGAGCTTAAACACCTCCAGGGACAGGGCCCCAACCACCTCCCTGGACAACCCATTCCAGGGTTTCAGGGTGTCTTGGTCTGGAGAGGGAAAGAGACTCAGTTCTTTTTGAATATTCCCGTGATGTGAAATTAGAGGCACAAATGAGGCCAAAATATCAACAGCTAGACTATTTATTGCATAAATAAAGTGGATGGGTCAGAAATTGGGAGAGAGAGAGAAAATAGAGAGGGAGAAGAGAGAGAGAAGAGGAATTATATTACCACACCCCTCACCCCCCCAAGACAGTTTGAGTCTGCAGAGGAAAGGTGCTGCAGGAGATGTTGGGCCTGTAGAGAAAGGGTGCTGAGGCTTTGGCTGGAGAAGAGATGTGGTCCTCTGAGCAGCCTGGGTCTGTAGAGAAAGGGTGCTGAGGCTTTGGCTGGAGAAGAGATGTGGTCCTCTGAGCAACTTCTTCAGCTCCATGAGTTGCAGCAGGCGGAACTTAGGACATGGAGAGAGGGTTCAGTCTGCTTCTTCCAGGCTCCATGGCCTCTTTTCTCCAGAGAAGCATTGTCCCGGGCTTTTCCTTCTCTCATGCTTTCTTTCTCAGTGGCATTGTTCTTCTCCTGTGTTTTCCTTCTTCTGTGTTTTGGGTTCTCCGTTTTTCTTCTGCCAAGCCAGTAGTTGCTCAAGTGTTTTTATACAGTTTTTAGTCCTTAGGTATGTGTCCAAGTATTGTCCCTCAGGAAATCAGGGCCCAGGAAATCATCCTTAGGCAAGTATCCAGGTATTGTTCCCCAGGAAATCTTTCTGTGTATTCCTGTGTGTTTGGGCAGGGGTCTGGATGGAGGAGAGAGGCCTGTGCCTCCTCCTTCTCCATCTACCTGCCCACACACTCCTTACACATCAGGAAACAGGTGGTGAATCCATTGCCTCACCATCCTCCCTTCCTGGGGTATCTGATGGCTGGAAATGATCTTGTCCTGAAGGCGTGATGGCTGGGTCCTTGGTCCATTGCTGTAGGCCAGCTGTAGTCCAGTTATCCTTTGTTGGGGCATATCTTAATTCATGATGCAATCACAAGGTGATTTGCATCCAGGATTGGTAGACAGGATTCCAGTGAGCTATGTTATTAGAATAAATAAATAAAAACCTTTATTAGAATAAATCAGACCAGGTTGGAAGAGACCTTCAAGATCATCGTGTCCAACCCATCAACCAATCCAACCCACCCAAACAGCTAACCCATGGCACCAAGCACCCCATCAAGTCTCCTCCTGAACACCTTCAATGACGGTGACTCCACCACCTCCCTGGGCAGCCCATTGCATAGCGCAATCACTCTTTCTGTATAGAACTTCTTCCTAACATCCAACCTAAACCTCCCCTGGCGCAGCCTGAGACTGTGTCCTCTTGTTCTGGTACTGGGTGTCTGGGAGAAGAGACCATCATCCGCCTGTCTACAACCTCCCTTCAGGTAGTTGTAGAGAGTGATAAGGTCACCGCTGAGTCTCCTCTTCTCCAGGCTGAGCAACCCCAGCTCCCTCAGCCTCTCCTCATAGGGCTTGTGTTCCAAACCCCTCACCAACTTTGTTGCTCTTCTCTGAACTCGTTCCAGCAAGTCAACATCCTTCCTAAACTGAGGGGCCCAGAACTGGACACAGTACTCGAGGTGTGGCCTAACAAGTGCAGTATACAGGGGCAGAATGACCTCCCTGCTCCTGCTGGCTACACTGTTCCTGATGCAGCCCAGGATGCCACTGGCCCTCTTGGCTGCCTGGGCACACTGCAGGCTCATGTTCAGCCTACCATCGACCAGTACCCCCAGGTCCCTCTCTGTCTGGCTGCTCTCCAGCCACTCTGTTGTTCCAGTGGCTCTGCCCAACACACATCAGCTATTGTCTGGGCAAGCAGCAAGTGATTTTATCTTTGTGGAGTCACACCAGGAGAGCCAAGCTTTTAGTCTCTCACAGCTGGAAAGCTAAAAGATGACAGCAACAACAACAATAACAACAAAAATCACGCTGCAACAACATCCAACTCATGCCTGGCATTATTCCACGTAAATGTTCCGGCAGGGTGATTGGATTTGATGATCTCCAGAGGTCCTTTCCAACCCCTGACATCCTGTGATCCTGTGATCCTGTGAGCTGGGCTCAATTCTCAAATTTAATAGGTTCTACAGGGCGGGCAGATACATTTTCCATATGCATGAAGTGAAAACTGGACAGGGAAATAATAATGTGAACATGGCATCCTCACTGTGTCATTTTCACAGTCCCAGTACTGACTGTAGCTGCCTCTGGACTTCACCTTTCCCAGGGATACCAACCCAGTGTCTGCAGGGAACTTGTGGCTCCATATCAAAAAAGCTGGTGATGGGTTTGGAGCACAAGCCCTATGAGGAGAGGTTGAGGAGAGCTGGGGTTTCTTAGCCTGGAGAAGAGGAGGCTCAGGGGAGACCTTATTGCTTTCTACACTTACCTGAAGGGAGGTTGTAGCCAGGTGGAGGTTGGTCTCTTCTCCCAGGCGACAAGGAGACACAGTCAGAAGCTGCACTAGGGGAGGTTTAGGCTGGAGGTTAGGAAGAAGTTCTTCCCAGCAAGAGAGATTGGCCATGGGAATGTGCTGCCCAGGGAGGTGGTGGAGTCACCATCACTGGAGGTGTTTAAGAAGAGACTGGATGAGGCACTTGGTGCCATGGTTTAGTTGATTAGATGGTGTTGGGTGATAGGTTGGACTTGAGGATCTCAAAGGTCTCTTCCAACCTGGCTTATTCTATTCTATTCTATTCTATTCTATTCTATTCTATTCTATTCTATTCTATTCTATTCTATTCTATTCTATTCTATTCTATTCCATTCCATTCCATTCCATTCCATTCCATTCCATTCCATCAAACACCCCAGAAGTTGCTCCCTGCACTCTTCTCGCTCATTCTTGTGTGATGGCTTTTCCCTTCTGTAGCAGGAGCATGGGCTTGTTCTGCAATCAGCAGAGAAATATTTTGAGCCCAGGGGGAGTTAGATTTCAAAGTTGTCTCTCTTATGTTCCCCAGAGTCATCCTTTTCCCCTAAGTCACCAACCTAGACTTCAAAGGCAATGTAGTGGCATTAAGGAGAAAGAAAAGGCAGTACTTTTTAATCAATAAACAGTCTCCTTCCTATGATCTCTTTCAAACATGGGCATTCAGAAGCAGTTATAAAACAGCTTTGAATCCCCTGTTCATTTTGAAGCAGGGCATGGTGTGACACACTCTGCTTGTGCTGAAATTTGCAGAATCACATTAATTTGGAGGAGGACAGTTGGCTGCTTTGGGGATAAACACCTGAAAAACTCCTAGCAGCAGAGGCACTGTTCAAGCCATGAGTCACAAAGGTAGCACAAAAGGCAGATTTGCAGCCCCGCTGCACAGGTTGGCCTAGCTGGTGTTTGAACTCTCTACACAGAGCAGCCTACATTTCTGCTGGGTTACCCAGTTGTATCTATAGAAACTGTACACTTGCATCTTCAGAGCCAAAAATAAATGAGTAGGGCTAGTGGCTTTTACCTGTCCCTTTCAAGAACAGGCAAGAAATGGCTCTCTCCTTCTCCTAAAACAAAACTTAAAACATTCCTGTATGTTCAGTAAATTAAGAGGGGTCAGGTCCAATTAGAATACAGAATACAGAATTAACCAGGTTGGAAAAGACCTTTGAGATCCTCAAGTCCAACCTATCACCCTACACCATCTAATCAACTAAACCATGGCACCAAGTGCCTCATCCAGGCTCTTCTTGAACACCTCTGGTGATGGTGACTCCACCACTTCCCTGGGCAGCACATTCCAATGGCCAATCTCTCTTACTGGGAAGAATTTCTTCCTAACATCCAGCCTAAACCTCCCTTGGCACAGCTTGAGACTGTGTCCTCTTGTTCTGAAACTGGAAGGCAGAGAACAGCAAAGTTCATTCCACAGTTCATCATCGAGCACTGATGGAAGAGTCTTCCATGGTTTGTATGCCAGGGGGAGCACCATGAATTTCTCAGGAGGAGACCTTATTGCAGTACTAGCAAACAATTACAAGGTATAGCTTTTTGCAAGAGAAGGGCCAGAACTTCTAAAAGTAATTTCCAAAGACATCAATATTTCCCTGATTTCTGTACATGCATAAACATTCCCCAGACACCTGTGGTCCCCTGAGACATTTTGAGCAAGTTATGTGCATATAAATGGTATATTAGACCCTGTTATTGTGCTAATTTCCATGTCATCTCATAATCTCACAGATATAGAACCACAGAATTGTTAGGGCTGGAAGGGACCTCAAGTATAATCTAGTTCCAATCCCACTGTCGTGGCCAGGGACACAGAGAATCAGCCAGGTTGGAAGAGTCCTCCAAGATCATCAAGTCCAAATGATCATGTAACAAGAAATTACAAGAAAAACTAGACCATGGCACTAAGTGCCTCATCCACACTAGATCAGGTTGCTCAGAGCCACATCCAGCCTGGTCTTAAAAGCCTCCAGGGATGGGGTTTCCACCACCTCTCCAAGCAACCTGTGCCAGTGTCTCACCACCCTCATGGGGAAGAACTTCTTCCTAACATTCAATCTGAATCTACCCATTTCTAGTTTTGTTCCATCCCCCCCAGTTCTATCTCTCCTTGACACCCTCAAAAGTCCCTCCCCAGCTTTCTTGTAGACCCCTTCAGATACTGGAAGTCCACAATAAGGTCTCCTCAGGGACTTCTCTTCTCTCACTGAGTATTTCTCCCCACCACCCCTTAAAGGTAACAAATGTACTCAAAGAAAAGGAGCCTGGAACACTTTTGTATAGGCGGCAAGTATACAGACAGGACAGGGTAAGAAAGAAGAAAGCACCAAATTACTGAGGAGAGGGATGGATGTCCGAGGATCAAGAGGTAAGGTTGCTACTGAAGGTTGCTGTCTTCCATTCAGGGAAAGGACCAACATTTCAGCCTGTACTTCTTCCTAAGCATCTCCAGCCATCAGGAAAGTGATGGAAATCTCTCCTCTCCTTAGACTCTGCTTCCATTCACATCCTGCTCCAATCTCACTCCAATCTACTTTCTGACCTACCAATGGAGTACTGAGATCCAGGAGATGTTAAGCCCCAGATTTCAAATGCCCATTGATGCTTAGAGACTATGGTTGAATAAATGCTTCCACTGTTTCATCACTACTCTCTACTACGACTCATCAAGACTGTGGCAAGTAAGGCTTTGAAATCTTTTCCTAGGCTTTTCAGGCTTCTCAAATAGGTGTGTAAATAATCAGTATCATGTCAACAAACATTTTTACTAATTGCAGCTATAAATTAGACACTTTGAGACATGCCTGATATTGATGAGGGCATTCTTTGCTGCTTATTCACTCGTAGTAGGAGGAAAGACTAACTTCTGCAAAGCAAGCACCTAAAATGCTTCCAAGGACCAGAGAAAGAGGTGAAGACCTCTCAAGGGAGATTCAGAGTAGCTATGGGACTCTCCTCACCTGTGGTTGGACTGGGACTGGTAGGGAATTACAAACACATGCAGGCACAGAAATTTCAATGCTCCTAACCATCCTGTGAGGACAGGCAGCTCAAAAACACTCATAGCTCTCAAAAAGAGAATAGAACAGAACAGAATAGAACAGAATTAACGAGGTTGGAAAACACCTTTGAGATCATCGAGTCCAGCCTCACCCAAAACCATCTAATCTACTAAACCATGGAGTTCTGCACCACTCTGCTGCTGCTCCCTGATCACAGCCTGCTGAGCTCTTCCATGGGTCTCAGGGGTATCTCTCCTGGGGTGCCTGACTCACCTCCTCACCTCCTCCTTTCCTCCTGCTCTCGTGTGGGGATTAGCAGGGCTCATACTTTCTTCCTCATCCCTCACTGCTGGGCAGCATTTTTCCCTGTCTTAAGTACATTTTACCAGAAGCACTTCTAACTTCTCTGATGGATTCAGCTGTGCCTTGTGACATGGGTTTTGAGGAACAGGGTTCAGTTCCGGCCTCTCCTCACAGCAGCAGCTCCTGTAGCAGCCTGCTGCCGCCAACACACAATGCAACCTAAGAATAGGATAGGATAGGATAGGACAGGATAGGATAGACCAGGTTGGAAGAGACCTTCAAGATCATTGTATCCAACCCATCATCCAACACCACCTAATCAACTAAACCATGCAACCGAGCACCCTATCAAGTCTCCTCCTAAACACCTCCAATGGTGGTGACTCCACTGCCTCACCAGGCAGCCCATTCTAACAGGCAATCACTCTCTCTGTGTAGAATTTCCTCCTAACATCCAGTCTGAACTTCCCCTGGTACAGCTTGATACTGTGTCCTCTTGTTCTGGTGCTGGTTGCCTGGGAGAAGAGACCAACCCCCACCTGCCTACAACCTCCCTTCAGGTAGATGTAGAGAGCAATAAGGTCACCCCTGAGTCTCCTCTTCTCCAGGCTAAGCAACCCCAGCTCCTTCAGTCTCTCCTTATAGGGCTTGTGCTCCAAAACCTTCAATGTGAAAGAAATGGTATTAGGGTGATGACTGTTTTTTCACCATGGATTTAAAGATTTATATTCTTTTGAACCACTAGCAAGGTCTAGTATAAAGCACCATTCTCAGGAACTCCCTCTTGGGGGGCTTATTTTGTGGGCTGTGAATGGGCCTCTTGGACATGAAGTCACTTTACTTCTTTGCTGAGTACTTCTTGGGTTTCTTTCCCCCATATTCATTAACTGCCCTGATCAAAACCTGCCACTGTTTTTTTGGAAGGGTATGATCCAGACAGATCTCCTGAGGACTGTGGAAAATCTGCCACTGACACACCAAAGTTAGGACTTCAACCCAAGCCAATATTGTCTAAAGGAGAGCAGTAAAAGAGAGACAGAAGCACTTGCCTTGAAACAGGTACTGAAGTTTAAAGCACTGGAAAATTCAAGTGCAAATTGTTATATGCTTGCAGAGTTTAGGTGGTTGCAAGAGGATCTCTCACTGTGAAGTGAAAGAACTGGGTCACCCTAGGATTTAGGAGAACTGCCAGGCATCCAAACCTCGATACAGCTAGACAGGAATGTTTGCTCAGCATTTCTGGGCATCCGCAGCCCCATTTATGAACTGAATAGCAAAGCAACGGATGTTTCGAGGACTACCCTGCATTTTACAGGGTCTCTCATCACTTGACTCTATTCTGCTGGGGTGGGTTTGAAATGACCCCCTAACTAATCTGGAGAAATTGCCCCCAAAATAAATTGCCAGAGCAGCTGAGTTTGGGATGGAAGCAAATGAAGCTCCACTTACAGGCAAACTACAGCCTAGATGAAATGCATATGAAATGCAATTAATATGCACCAAATAGATGTACAATATATGGATACAATTTATAGATACAAATTACAATTTATGAACAACACAGAAACTCCTCAAACCCCTCTGGATGGATCCAGGGTGCCCATTCACCTCTTTCCCCACTCTCTCCCACCTCCCTGTTACCTCACACAGTAGTCCAAACAGAGAGAGCCCTGGCAAGGCCATGGAAGAGAGAGGGAGCAAAGCTTCAAGCAGGAATGGCAAGAGAAGAAAAGGGGGCAAGAATTGTTCATGCCTCTGCTCTATATTCCCATTAGCAATCCAATTAATTTTACAGAGCTTATCAATATTTTTCTTTTGCATCCAATGGTAATTTATTTTACTTCCAGTCTTTGCAGTCAAGGATCTAGGCTCAAGTTCCCCCTTCGAACTGCAACATCTGCTCTGAAATGTACTTCTTTTCTTATCCCATACACCTGTGGATGAGCTGGCAATAGAATATTTGTGATTGGTGCTTGGTAAAATTCAGTAGGTTTATATTTATAAATACATTTGAATACAAAGAAATTTTCCTTTCAGGATATTGTCCAGTATGTGTCTTATCTCCCATCCTTTTGCACAGGAGATGAAAAAAAGAAATAGGAAATGGAAGAAATTGCCCACACTGAATTATTAGGACTTCAATGAAATCAAGCAAGACAGAAAACATGGAAAGAGATTGAAGTTGAGAGAATACATAGAATCATAGAATCACAGAATTGTCAGGGTTCCAACCCCACTGCCATGGGCAGGGACACCTCACACTACAGCAGGTTGCTCACAGCCACATCCAGCCTGGCTGCAAAATCCTCCAGGGATGAGGCTTCCACCACCTCCCTGGGCTACCTGTGCCAGTGTCTCAGCACCCTCATGGGGAAGAACTTCTTCCTAACATCCAATCTGAATCTACCCATTTCTAGTTTTGTTCCATCCCCCCCAGTCCTATCACTCCCTGACACCCTCAAAAGTCCCTCCCCAGCTTTCTTGGAGCCCCCTTCAGATACTGGAAGGCCACAATAAGGTCTCCTGGGAGCCTTCTCTTCTCCAGCCTGAACAGCCACAACTCTCTCAGTCTGTCCTCGTAGGGGAGGACCTCCAGCCCTCTGATCATCCTCATGGCCCTTCTCTGGACACCTTCCAGCACCTCCAGATCCTTCCTGTAATAGTGTCTCCAGAACTGGATGCAGTACTCCAGGTGGAGTCTCACCAGACTGGAGCAGAGGGGGAGAATCACCTCCCCTGCCCTGCTGGCTGTGCTTCTCTTGCTGCAGCCCAGGATGTGATTTGCTTTCTGGGCTGCAAGTACTCACTGCTGGCTCCTGTTGAGCTTCTCATCCACCAGCACCTCCAGGTCCTTTTCTTCAGGGCTGCTCTGAAGCCAGTCCCTGCCCAGCCTATATTGGTGCTTGGGATTGCCCTGACCCAGCTGCAGAAAAGTTGGCCACATGAGCAACAAGTGGCACACTGAATTGTAAAACAGCTTTTGAATGTTGCATGTTCATATTTGCCTGAACTGTGCCAGAAGAGAAATTTCATAGCTTCATCAGAGTGGTTTGATGTGATGCCTTTGAAGAAGTTGGTTGATTCCCTGCCAGAAAAATAGCAACAGCCAAGCTGTTCACGTTCAAAAACATCTCACCCAACAAGATGAAAGCACTCCTAAACTGTTACTTGTCCATATAGGAGAACAGAGGTCCAGGAATGAAAACACTCAGCATGGGCTTTGATGAATTTAATTCCATTTGCCAAAAGACTTGGCAATGCCCAGTCTGTTATTTCAGTAGGGAAAAAAAAATTGACAAAAGTGATAACTCTATAAAAACTTGATTTATTTGGATGGTTTTAGTTCATTTAATGCATAAATGACATTCTAGATGTCCTGGAAGGAGGATCAGCCAATTATAATGCAGCATTGCGGAAGTGCAATGATAAAGCAACAGCAGAAAGAGATTGGATGCCAAATCAGTTGTCCAGCCTGATATGTGACAATGGAAGGAAGCCATAGCATGCTTTTGGAGCATAAAAAAGGGCAATTTTTCTTGAGCAGAAATATCTACAGAAGCAAATTCCTCATATTTCATGAATCATAGACTTATGGAATTGCTAGGGTTGGAAGGGATATCAAGAATCATCTAGTTCCAACCCCCCTGCCAGGGCAGAGACACCTCACACTACAGCAGGTTGCTCACAGCCACATCCAGCCTGGCTGCAAAAACCTCCAGGGATGAGGCTGCCACCACCTCTCTGGGCAACCTGTGCCAGTGTCTCATCACCCTCATGGGGAACAACTTCTTCCTAACATCCAATCTGAATCTACCCAGTTCTACTTTTGTTCCATTCTCCCCAGTCCTATCACTCCCTGATACCCTCAAAAGTCCCTCCCCAGCTTTCTTGGAGCCCCCTTCAGATACTGGAAGGCCACAGTTAGGTCTTTTCAGAGCCTTCTCTTCTCCAGACTGAACAGCCCCAACTCTCTCAGTCTGTCCTCATAGGAGAGGACCTCCAGCCCTCTGCTCATCCTCATGGCCCTTCTCTGGACACCTTCCAGCACCTCAAGATCCTTCCTGTAATAGAGGCTCCAGAACTGGACACAGTACTCCAGGTGGGGTCTCACTAGACTGGGGCAGAGGGGGAGAATCACCTCCCTCACCCTGCTGGCTCTGCTTCTCTTGCTGCAGCCCAGGATGTGATTGGCTTTCTGTGCTGTTCTTCTATAGGTCTAAATATATTTTGCAATCATGTGCATTTAGCTTTGGTGCTTGTCATTACAAGTTACACTCTGTAGGCTATATGGAGCTGCCTGCAAAAGGCAGGATGTAAAATCTTTTGGAAAGAAATGTGTTGGGCTGAAATCTCAAGAGTGATTTTTGATGGCAAACTATGTGTTCATTTTGCTCAAGATTAGATATAAAAAGATTGAGGTACAAGCTGGAAAGAGAGGGAGGGGGGAAAGATGACAAAACATCAGCCAAACAGAGTAAGCCAATAAAGTTTGGTGCACAGGGAAGGAAAAGCAGGATGGAAAATTCCTATTTCTAACACAGGCTTCAGTATTCAGAGACACATTGCAGGAAATAGAAAGAATCACTGTGAAGTTCTCAGCTTCTGCAGCTCTACTCAAAGGAATTTATTAGGGGGTGGAAAACATCCATAAAGCTTCTTTTAGTTGATCTGATGGGACAGCCCGTGAGGGACTGTGAATCGCTTAATCTGATGCATGCAAACTTCCCCCTCATTAGACACATACACAGACAGAGAGCAGCAGAGTTGCTGGAAAGCATAACATGCTAGCAATATTGGAGGTCCCTTCCAAGCCAGACCATTCTATGATTTGTATGATTGTGTAAGGAAAGCAAGCTGAAGCACTGAACATGGTACAGTTGATGATCTTGAAGGTCTTTTCCAACCTGGTTAATTCTATTCTATTCCATTCTATTCTATTCTATTCTATCCTATCCTATCCTATTCTATCCTATCCTATCCTATCCTATCCTATCCTATCCTATCCTATCCTATCCTATCCTATCCTATCCTATTCTATCCTACTCCAATCGATTCTGCTCTACTCTCTACTCTATTCGATTCTATTCAGCCTCAAAACTCAAGACTAGGTACAGTGCCATCCAGGCTTGGCTGATAAGGAGCCACTGCAAAGCTCCTTCACACAGATGACAAAGTTCCTTATAATGTAAGTGGGTTTTGAACAGAAAACAGGGTTTCCATACCTGTCTTTAAGTCAGTCTGCTGTGAATGACAGCGAGTTACGTGGGACTGCAGTTTTGGATGGATGGATGGATGGAGTTAATAGAGGAAGTGCAGCTGAATTAATAAAGGATTAATAAAGAATGCAAGTATGAGTGGGAGGTAGTTTCTAGGCACAGTAGGAAGTCTAAGACACATCTTGTTCTAATTGGATGAAAAATAGATCACTTGTGCATGCCCCATGCTGGCTTTCAAAACACTTGTACCGAAGCCAAATTTACTTTTATGGACTAATCAGGGGGAAGGGGAAAAAAAAAAGAAAGAGTTTACAGAAGACACCCTTCAAAATGCAACTCAGAGAGAGAGAGAGTTTGGGGGAGAGAATCAGATCCTCCATGTATACAAAAGCCAAGTACAAGTGCCTATTGCAGTCAGTGAAATGCTGCTGGGGAATCCGACTGATAAAACTCTCATTTGTGACTATGTACTTTTCTCTTCTAAGCCAGAGTACCAGAGTCTTACCAGAGCAGAGAAAGTCAAACAAACCACTTCTTTTTACTTCTTCCATGTGATCCTATACTCAGCAGCTCACAGGAGGTGATTCTCACCCTCTGCTCTGTTCTGCTGAGACCCCACCTGGGGTACTGTGTCCAGTTCTGGAGCCTCTATTACAGGAAGGATTTGGAGGTGCTGGAAGGTGTCCAGAGAAGGGCCATGAGGATGAGCAGAGGGCTGGAACTCCTCTCCTATGAGGGCAGACTGAGAGAGTTGGGGCTGTTCAGTCTGGAGAAGAGAAGGCTCTGAAAAGATCTAATTGTGGCCTTCCAGTATCTGAAGGTGGCTCCAAGAAAGCTGGGGAGGGACTTTTGAGGGTGTCAGGGAGTGATAGGACTGGGGAGAATGGAACAAAAATAGAAGGAGGTAGATTGAGATTGGATGTTAGGAAGGAGTTCTTCCCCATGAGGGTGCTGAGACACTGGCACAGGTAGCCCAGGGAGGTGGTGGAAGCCTCATGCCTGGAGGTGTTTGCAGCCAGGCTGGATGTGGCTGTGAGCAACCTGCTGTAGTGTGAGGTGTCCCTGCCCATGGCAGTGGGGTTGGAACTGGCTGATCCTTGAGGTCCTTTCCAACCCTGACAGTTCTGTGATTCTATGATTCTATGTATTCTCTCAACTTCAATCTCCTTCTGTGTTTTCTGTCTTGCTTAATTTCGTTGAAGTCCTAATAATTCAGTGTGGGCAATTTCATCCATTTCCCATTTCTTTTTTCATCTCCTGTGCAAAAGGATGGGAGATAAGACACATACTGGACAGAATCCTGAAAGGAAATTTTCTTTGTATTCAAATATAATTATAAATATTACCAATTTTACCAGTAGAGCAAACTGCCCTAGTGTGAGGTGTCCCTGCCCATGGCAGGGGGGTTGGAACTAGATGATCCTTGAGGTCCCTTCCAACCCTGACGATTCTATGGTTCTAATATTTTTTTCTCCTTTTTTCCCCCCTCCTCATTTTAGTTCCTGCACATTCCCCCCCCCAAAACTTAATAAAAAACCAATCATTAATACTTTATGGGGAACAAAACAGTAGGAAAAAATATATCAGAATATTTAACATTGCTCATCTGCTTGAAGAAAGCTTCATGATGTTCTGTTGCCAACTAGGCTTCAGTTTATAGTGTTTTGTGTTGTTTTATTCCTGATATAGAGAAACCTGAGAGTTCAGTTTAAAGGTGAGGAGTGTAGCTGTCAGCACCACCTGGCATTCTGAAATGGAGCACAGCATCTGTGCTCCTGCCAGGTGTCACTCACCACATTCTGACCAGCTTTGGCCTTCAAGTGAAGGAAGCAGAAAGATTTGAGGCTTGCACAGCGATTTGGATTTCTAAGCTCCACTGAGCTGAGCAAAGTTCAGTCAGATGCATCTTGTCTGCTCTGTGAGATACCACTTGGGCCACTGCTACGACACTTCAGTGCTCTTGCTCATGACTTTCACAGCGTGAAGGATCATCTACCCTTTGGTGGTCACTGAGGGAAAAGGCAAACACAGAGAGGCTGGCCACGGTGTGATATTTAACTTAAACCAGCAGAGACAGCACTTGAAGTTACCTAACAATCAGAATGTTTGCCTCTTGCCAGAAAATAGTTCTTCACAACTCATTTTTTTGTGGTTTTTTTCCCTCTTTCTATTTTTTTGGTCATGGGTTGTTTTTCACAGAATCACAGAATCACCAAGGTTGGAAAGGACCTCACAGATCATCAAGTCCAACCTGTCACCTCATGACCAAACCATGGCACCATGTGCCACGTCCAAACCCCTCTTGAACACCTCCAGGGATGGTGACTCCACCACCTCCCTGGGCAGCACATCCCAATGTTTAACAACTCTTTCTGTCAAGAACTTTCTCCTCACCTCCAGCCTAAACTTCCCCCTGGCGCAGCTTGAGACTGTGTCCTCTTGTTCTGGCGCTGGTTGCCTTGGTTTTGTTTTTTTTCCAGAAGTCTCAGTCACTGCACTTCTCCCCACCACAAAACTGTCAGTTATGTTTCTCTCCCCTGATTGAAGTGGTTTATGACTCATCCCCTTATTGTTGTGTGCTATACTGTAACTGCTATTGCCATTATCTGCTGTGTGAGTCATGTTTTGCCACTGATCATCCTCTGCAACTCATGATGATCATATCTTGTATCCATTTAATGCAATTTGCTTTCATCTTAAGCATTTTACTCTGCTGTCTGCTATATGCTGAGCGCTATAAGCATCACCTGTAGATCATGAGCTTTCTCTGATCTATTATCCTGTGTAGTCCTCATTTATCCACTTTCCTGGGTCCTTTTGTCATGAACATTTAGCTGAAGTTTTAGACATGGCTGTTTTCCTGCTATCATAGAATTGTTAGGGTTGGAAGGGACCTCCAGAGATCACAGAATCATAGAATTGTCAGGGTTGGAAGGGACCTCAAGGATCATCTAGTTCCAACCCCTCTGCCATGGGCAGGGACACCTCACACTACAGCAGGTTGCTCACAGCCACATCCAGCATGGCTTTCAAAGCCTCTAGGGATGAGGCTTCTACCACCTCCAGGGCAACCTGCTCCAGTGTTTCATCACCCTCATGGGGAAGAACTTCTTCCTAACATCTAATCTCAATCTACCTCCTTCTATTTTTGTTCCACTCTCCCCAGTCCTATCACTACCTGACACCCTAAGAAGTCCCTCCCCAGCTTTCTTGTAGGACCCCTTAAGACACTGAAAGGCCACAGTAAGGTCTCATCGTGTCTAAAGGTCACCAAGAAAACAACTTTCAAGTCAGCCCTCTCTCCTTTGCATATTACATATTTCACAGCAAAACAGTGAGTGAAATCTTTGCCTCAGTTGAATCTAGGAGGATTTTATTATTGACTTCATATGGGAAATCACCTCAAGTCCAGCTGCCTTCATCTAATTGCACCTAGCTGCTAACTGCATCAGGCAATTGTGTCCTGCATGAATGTATCCATTACTTGTGAATTTTACATCATTCTGTGCACTGTTAACACCAGCACTGGCAGATGCACTGGGTAAAAGAAAGCCAAGGAAAAGTCCATGTTCCCTCAGAACATTCCATTCAGAATCAGAGAATCACAGAATCAATAAAGTTGGAATAGACCTCAAAGATCATCAAGTCCAACCTGTCATCCAAGACCTCATGACTACTAAACCACAGCTTCAAGTGCCACATCCAATCCCCTTTTGAACACCTCCAGGGACACTAACTCCACCACGGGCAGCACATTCCAAGGGCAAATTAATCTTTCTGGGAAGAACTTTCTCCTCACCTCCAGCCTCAACTTCCCCTGGCACAGCTTGAGACTGTGTCCTCTTGTTGTGGTGCCAGTTGCCTGGGAGATGAGAGCAACCCCCACCTGGCTACAACCTCCCTTCAGGTAGCTGTAGACAGCAATAAGGTCTCCTCTGAGCCTCCTCTTCTCCAGGCTAAGAAACCCCAGCTCCCTCAGCCTCTCCTCACAGGGCTGTGCTCCAGACCTCTCCCCATCTTTGTTGCCCTTCTCTGGAAGAGTCTCAATGTCCTTCTTAAATTGAGGGGCCCAGAACTGGACACAGTATAACAATACTGAAAATGTTTTATCATGGATTTGTCATCCCTGAACTGATTGAAGTCTCAGGGTCCTCGTAAGAAATTCTTCTTCACACCACCACCACAATCCAGCTCAGTAAAATAAGTAAACTTCATGCCCAGCTATGCTTTTGTCCCTTGTTTATAGACACTGTTTTCCAGCTTCAGTTCTTTCTTTATTGTTTCCCCCTTGACCAGTACATTTCTTATCCTTTTTTATTTTCATGACTGATTCAGGTTCTCTCCTTCCAAAATAAGAGAAAACTGCCTGAAACGCACATTTTGCTCTCTCTCATGCCCTAAAGGCAGTACCTTCATCTCCAGCACTGCTGCTTTCACTGAACACCTCCCATGGAGAGGAAAAAGGGATACGCTCAGAGTGTTCACATGCAAAGATGAGGAAAATCAATTTCCATCTCCTGAAAGGCAAAATTGTTCAGTGCAAAAGTTCACTAAATGTTAACAGTTATGTTTTACATTTCAAGAAGAAGGGAGAGAGAAAAATGGACCTGGAAGCAGGTGTCTATAGGTTTTAGTGCTGTATGGCGTGCAGGGTGAGCTCAAATTTAATCCCTTGCATTCCTTAATGAAGGAGCCAGCTCCAACAGCTGGGAAGATTACAAAGTTTCACCCAAAGAAGAGCTTTCATTTCAACTCAGAAGAGAACAGAGTATGACAGAAGTCTCTTTTCAGATTTCCAGACAAAATTGCATAATAGGAAGACAACATTTTCCTTTTATTCCTCTTCTCATAGTACCAGAACCATGGAATGGTCCAGGCTGGAAAGGACCTCCAAAGGTCATCCAGTCTGACCTCCCTGCAGTCAGCAGGGACATCCCCAACTAGATCAGGTTGCCCAGGGCCTCATTGAGCCTCACCTTGGATAGTTCAAGGGAAGGAGCCTCAACCACCTCCCTGGGCAACCTCTTCCAGTGTTCCACCACCCTCAGAGTGAAGATCTTCATGATATCCAATCTAAATCTGCTCTTTTCTAGTCTGAAGCCATTGCCCCTTGTCCTGACACTGCAGTCTCTCCCAATCCTGCTTGTCCCCTCTGAGCCTTCTCTTATCCAGACTGCCCAACTCTCAGTTTGTCCTCCTAGCAGAGGAGCTCCAGCCCTCTGATCATCCTCATGGCTCATCTCTGGACATGTTCCAGCACCTCCAATCTTTCTTGTAAGAGGGGCTCCAGAACTGGACACAGTACTGCAGGTAGAGTCTCACCAGAGTGGAATAGAGGGAGAGAATCACCTTCCTCAACCTTCTGGCTTAGCTTCTCTTGATGCAGCTCAGGATGCAATCAGCTTCCTGGGCTGCAAGTGCAAACTGCTGGCTCATGTTGAGCTTTTCTCATCCTCAAGTCCTTTTCCTCAGGGCTGTTCTCAATCTAGTTGCTGCCCAGCCTATATCGGTGCCCTGACCCAGCTGCAGGACCTTGCACTTAGTCTTGTTGAACCTCATGAGGTTGTCATGGGCTCACCTCTCCAGCCTGACAAGGTCCCTCTGGAAGGCCTCCCTTCCCTCCATTAGATTATTATTATTCATTTCATTATTGTTATAGTTATGCTATTATAATGTTATTGTAACTATTATAATGCTGTTACTATTGTTACAACTTTCACAGAAAGCCTGTGTGCAGTGGTTACAGGCAGAAAGCAAAACATTCAATCCATAGAATCATAGAATCAATAAGGTTGGAAAAGACCTCAAAGATCATTAAGTCCAACCTGGTCACCCAAGACCTCATGGCTATTAAACCATGGCACCAAGTGCCACCTGTAGCACTGCATGGGGTTGTTGTGGCCAAAATGCAGCACCCAGCACTTGGACTTGTGTAATGCCATCCTGTTGGATTCTGCCCATCTGTCCAGTCTGTCAAAGGCCCTCTGCAGAGCTCTCCTACCCTCTAACAGACCAACACCTGCTCCAAACTTGGTTTCATCTGCAAACTTACTGATGATGGACTCATCCCCTCAGCTAGATCATCAATAAAGATACTGAACAGGATGGGGCCCAGCACTGATCCCTGGGGGACACCATGAGTGACCAGATGCATTTTGAAGGCTCTTTTGCAGACCATTACCCTGAACAACACAAGGATTTGGGATGTGCTGGCTGCAGGACTGCACAGACACCAGATATTTCGTGCTGTGTTATGGATTGCACATTTTTGTTTTCTACTTTGTCCCACACTGACTAAGTTGAACATATTGAAGGGAGCTAATTGAATTTCACAGTCAGAAGGGCATTTAAACATACTAGCATACTGTTAATTTTGCAAAGCATATTATTATAATGGGCTGTTTCTTTCCAATTTCCCTTCCTCTTGATTCTGCTGGTTATTTATTTATGATTACCTGCACATCTTTCTTATATAATGACTTATTGTGCATTCACACAGTGAGATATTTTGCCTGTCAAGCTTCTCATCCACCAGCACCTGGAGGTGGATGGGAAGATCAACAGGAGCCAGCAGTGAGCACTTACAGCCTAGAAAGCCAATCACATCCTGGGCTGCAGCAAGAGAAGTAGAGCCAGCAGGTCAAGGGAGGTGATTCTCCCCCTCTACTCTGCTCTGGTGAGACCCCACCTGGAGCACTGCGTCCAGTTCTAGAGCCCCTATTACAGGAAGGAACTGGAGGTGCTGGATGTTGTCCAGAGAAGGGCCATGAGGATGAGCAGAGGGCTGGAGGTCCTCTCCTATGAGGACAGACTGAGGAGTTGGGGCTGTTCAGTCTGGAGAAGAGAAGGCTCTGAAAAGACCTAATTGTGGCCTTCCAGTATCCGAAGGTGGCTCCAAGAAAGCTGGGGAGAGACTTTTGAGGGTGTCAGGGAGTGATATGAGTGAGGGGAATGGAGCAAAACTAGAACTGGGTAGATTCAGATTGGATGTTAGGAAGAAGTTCTTCCCCATGAGGGTGCTGAGACACTGGCACAGGTTGCCCAGGGAGATGGTGGAAGCCTCATCCCTGGAGGTTTTTGCAGCCAGGCTGGATGTGGCTGTGAGCAACCTGATACAATGTGAGGTGTCCTTGCCCATGGCAGAGGGGTTGGAGGTGGATGATCCTTGAGGTCCCTTCCACCCCTGACAACTCTATGATTGTGTGATCTGAGGAGGTCCCTTCCAACCTCTAGTGTCCTATGATTCTTGTTGCTGGTTTTGTTTTCTGAGCTGATGAGGCTTTAGGGTAAACATGAACATTTCTCAGTCTTCTTCAAAAAGTTAATAACAATAACAATAACAATAACAATAACAATAACAATAATAATAATAATAATAATAATAATACTAAGAAGAAGAAGAAGAAGAAGAAGAATATCAGGGCACATTTCCTGCACAACCACTACATGTAAAAGTGAATTCTTTTGTCACTGCATGCACAAGAATTCCTGAGCAAATCAAACTGGCTGCAGCTGCTGTCAGCTCCTGAATATTCATGTTGTTCAGGCAAACAATTAATCTCTCACAAACAAAGTGAAATAAATACCAGCTAATTCCTGTGCATATTTCTCTGCTGTGCGTCTCTGGGTTCAGATAAAGGAGAATAATGCAAGCACTTAAGTATGGTGAGGTTTAAATATCAAGCACATCATGCACAATGAACTACTGGATGTGCCTGGAAGTGTGTTGATGTGACTGAGCTACATGTTAATTATATATGGAATGGAATGGAATGGAATGGAATGGAATGGAATGGAATGGAATGGAATGGAATGGAATGGAATAGTATAGGATAGATCAGATCAGGTTGGAAGAGACCTTCAAGATCATCGTGTCCAACCTATCAACCAATCCAACCCACCTAATCAATTAAACCATGGCACCAAGCACCCCATCAAGTCTCCTCCTGAACACCTCCAATGATGGTGACTCCACCACCTGTGACAAGCCATCCTGCTTTCTGTAGCCTGGAGTATTCTACAGCAACAAAATGTGGAAAAAATAATAAAATGAAATAAAATGAAATAAAATAAAATAAAATAAAATTAAATTAAATTAAAAATTAAAATCACATAAAATAAAACCCCAGCGCGTGGCTGAATACAGAGGAGGCAGCTTGAGCAGCGCAGCTCTGGGAGTTTGGCTTTTGGCTTTGATTCCCTTGCTTTTCAGGCGGTAAATAAAAGGGCAGTGACGTAGCTGGGGAGGGGTTGCCGCGGAGACCGCGCGCAAACCAAACAGACCCCAGCGCGTGGCTGAATACAGAGGAGGCAGCTTGAGCAGCGCAGCTCTGGGAGTTTGGCTTTTGGCTTTGATTCCCTTGCTTTTCAGGCGGTAAGGGGCTGGTGGCTCGGGACTTCCCCGAAGGGAGGAGGAGGGGCAGGGGGCTCAGACTGCTTACTTGCCGGAGGGCAGTGACGTAGCTGGGGGAGGGGTTGCCGCGGAGACCGCGCGCAAACCAAACAGACCCCAGCGCGTGGCTGAATACAGAGGAGGCAGCTTGAGCTTGAGGAGCGCAGCTCGGCTTCTCACCGACAGGGAAAAAAAAAAAAAAAAAAAAAAAAAAGCCGGGTGGAGAGGGTGGTTACTGCAAGATGGTCACCACTAGAGCAAAGGCTAGCAGAAGGACAGTGGGCACCCAAACAGAGACCACACACAAGCATGCAGATGTTCAGGTAGGTGGCTGCAGTGAGTGCTGGAGCCTGGCACTCGATATGGAGGCTGGAGGGAGCAGCTGTTTCAGGTGTGAGCAGGTCAGTGATCTGATGAGCATGGTGGTCAAACTAAAAGAAGAGGTGGAAAGGCTAAGAGCTAGAAGAGATGGTGAGCAGAAAATTGACGATTCCCATAACGTAATCTCTTCTAAACCAGAACAGGGGTAACACTTAGGGGAACAGGGAGTTTGATACCTCCCCAGAAGCAAGATTCTCAACCTCCCTGTAGTAACCCACATGAGCAGGGCCAATGGGAACAGGTCTCTGCCCGACGGAAGAAGTGCAAACAAAGGAAGTCTGCTCCTGTGAGCAGCACACTGCCTCCAGTGCAGTTACAGAACAGGTATGAGGCTCTGCAGGAGGAACAGGTCATTGGTGAGGCTGAGGACTCAAGAAGGTCAGAAGCTGTACCAATGACAGGTTGCCTCAGGCCAGCCATCAAAACTTACCCAGAAAAGAAACCTCGCAGGGTCATCGTCATAGGAGACTCCCTACTGAGGGGAACAGAGGGCCCAATATGCAGACCAGACCAATTTCATAGAGCAGTCAGCTGCCTCCCTGGTGCCCAAGTAAAGACGTTGTAGACAGAATTCCCAACCTCGTGAGTCCTTCAGACTACTACCCACTGCTGGTCTTTCAGGTGGGCAGTGACGATGTAACAATGAGAGGCTCACAATCTATTAAAAAAGACTTCAGAACTTTAGGGCAAATGCTAAAGGCATCAGGGGCTCAAGTCGTGTTCTCAGCCATCCCTCTAACGTCAGCAATGGATGAGGACACACTGAGGAAGGGCCGACAGATCAATTCATGGCTCAGGGGCTGGTGTCATCGACAGGGCTTTGGGTTCCACAATCATGGATTGGTTTTCAAGGCACCTGAGCTGAAAACAACTCATGGGACACACTTGTCCCAGAGTGGGATAAGAATCCTGGGGCAGGAATTGGCAGGGCTCATTGATAGGGCTTTAAACTAGATTTGAAGGGGGAAGGGGTTAATAGTCTCCTGCTGGCTGGTGACAAACAGAGGGGCAGCTCACCAGCAGTAGAGAGAAGGAGAGCTGGTAAGGGCTCTCAACTTGCTGCCCTGAGGCAAGCCACGAATGATCCAACAGGACATTCTGTGGAAACCAAGGGGATTTGGCACAAGAGGAGGACAGGGCCAGCCCAGCTGAAGTGCTTCTATGCGAATGCGCGCAGCTTGGGCAACAAACAGGATGAGTTAAGGGCCACTGTGCTGCTGGGATGCCATGACATAGTGGCTGTTACTGAAACTTGGTGGGATGAATCCCATGACTGGAATGTAGGCATAGATGGATATAAACTCTTTAGGAAGGATAGGCAGGGAAGGAGAGGAGGAGGTGTTGCCCTCTATGTCAGTAACCAGTTGGAATCAGTGGAGCTCCAACTGGGGAGGGATGATGAGGTAGTTGAGAGTGTGTGGGTTAAAGTTAAAGGCAGGACAGGGGAAGGAGATATTACTGTGGGGGTCTCCTACAGGCCACCTGACCAGCAGATCCAAGCAGATGAGGCCCTCCATAGGCAAATAGAAGCGGCTTCCAGGTCACAAGCCCTGGTCCTCATGGGTGATTTCAACCACCCGGACATCTGCTGGAGGGACAACACAGCAAGGCACCAGCAATCCAGGATGTTCCTGGACTGCATAGAAGACAACTTCCTCCTCCAAATGGTAGAGGAACCAACAAGAAATGGTGCTATGCTGGACCTTGTTCTCACCAACAGGGAAGGGCTGGTAAGCAATGTGAGGCTCAGAGATGGCCTTGGCTGCAGTGACCATGAAGCAGTTGAATTTAACATCCTCAGGGCAATCAGGAGGAAGTATTCCAAGCTCACGACCCTAGACTTTAGGCGTGCAGATTTTGATCGCTTCAGGGATCTGCTAGCCAAAGTGTCGTGGGACAAAGCCCTGGAGGGAAGAGGGACCCAGGACAGCTGGTCAGTATTCAAGGACCACCTCCTCTGTGTCCAGGAGCTCTGTGTACCAACAAAGAGAAAAGCAGGTAAGAATGCTAGGAGGCCTGCCTGGATGGGCAAGGAGCTACTGGACACACTATTACTTAAAAGGAAACTCTACAGGAAGTGGAGAGAAGGACAGGTAGAACAGGGGGAATATAAGGAAGCTGCCCGAGCAGCGAGACTCCTGGTTAGGAAAGCCAAAGCAGAGTTTGAATTGAATCTAGCCAGGGAGATTAGAGGGAACACTAAGAACTTTTACAGGTATATTAATGGGAAGAAGAAGACTAGGGAAGGTGTGGGCCCCTCAGAAAGGAAAATGGTGACATGGTCACAAGTGATGAGGAAAAGGCTGAGGTACTTAATAACTTCTTTACCTCAGTCTTCACTGCAAGGGCCTCTAGCCACACTCCTGACGTTATGGAAGTCAAAGCCAGGGACGGGAGGAAGAACTGCCCATTGTGAGTGCAGATCAGGTTCGTGATCATCTGAAGAACCTGAAAGTGTTCAAGTCCATGGGACCCGACGGGATACACCCACGGGTACTGAGAGAACTGGCAGATGAGGTTGCTAAACCCCTCTCTATTATATTTCAAAAGTCATGGCAATCTGGTGAAGTCCCCACGGACTGGAAAAGGGGAAACATTGCCCCCATCTTCAAAAAGGGTAAGAAGGAGGAACCAGGGAACTACAGGCCAGTCAGTCTCACCTCTGTGCCTGGAAAGATCATGGAGCAGATCCTCCTGGAGTCACTACTCGCTCAAAAGAATAGTGAAGAGGTGATTGGGAACAGTCAGCATGGCTTTGCCAAGGGCAAATCCTGCCTGACCAACCTGGTGGCCTTCTATGAGCAGGTGACAACATTAATCGATGAGGGGCGAGCAACTGATGTTATTTACCTGGACCTGAGCAAAGCCTTCGACGCTGTCCCGCACCACATCCTGGTCTCCAAACTGGTGACACATGGGTTTGATGGGTGGACCACTAGATGGATAAGGAACTGGCTTGATGGCCGCACCCAAAGAGTGGCTGTCAATGGCTCCATGTCCCAGTGGAGGCCAGTGACAAGCGGAGTCCCTCAGGGATCAGTCCTGGGACCTGTCTTGTTCAACATCTTTGTGGGTGACATGGACAGTGGCATTGAGTGCACCCTCAGCAAGTTTGCTGATGACACCAAGCTGTGTGGTGCAGCAGACACGCTGGAGGGAAGGGAGGCCATCCAGAGGGACCTTGACAGGCTGGAGAGGTGGGCACAAGCCAACCTCATGAAGTTCAATAAGAGCAAGTGCAGGGTCCTGCATCTGGGTCGAGGCAATCCCAGGCACAAATACAGGCTGGGCAGTGACTGGCTGGAAAGTAGCCCTGAGGAGAGAGACTTGGGGTGCTGGTGGACAAAAAGCTCAACATGAGCTCTCAATGTGCACTTGCAGCCCGCAAGGCCAATCAGATCCTGGGCTGCATCAGGAGAAGTGTGGCTAGCAGGTCGAGGGAGGTGATCCTCCCCCTCTACTCAGCCCTGGTGAGACCCATCTGGAGTACTGTGTCCAGTTCTGGAGTCCCTATTACAAGAGGGATGTGGAGGTGCTGGAACGTGTCCAGAGAAGGGCCACGAGGATGATCAGAGGGCTGGAGCACCTCTCCTATGAGAGCAGACTGAAGGAGTTGGGGCTGTTCAGTCTGCAGAAGAGAAGGCTCCGAGGTGACCTAATTGTGGCCTTCCAGTATCTGAAGGGGGCCTACAGGAAGGCTGGGGAGGGACTTCTCAGGATGTCAGGTAGTGATAGGACTAGGGGAATGGAATGAAGCTGGAGGTGGGGAGATTCAGGCTAGATGTGAGGAGGAGGTTCTTCACCATGAGAGTGGTGAGACCCTGGAATGGGTTGTCCAGGGAGGTGGTCGAGGCCCCGTCCCTGGGGGTGTTTAAGAGCAGGCTGGATAAATAATGAATAATAATGATCCTTGTGGTCCCTTCCAACCCTGAAAACAAAATAAAAATAATGAATAATAAATAACAAAACAAAATAAAAAATGGATAAAATAAAATAGACCAAAATAAAAATAAAAATAAATTTTGAAATAATATAAAATAATAAAATAAAGAAAACAAAGTAAAAAATAAATAAAACAAATAAAAATGAAATAAAATAATAAATAGACCAAAATAAAAATTAAAATAAACTAATAAAATAGTATAAAATAAAATATAAAATATTAAATATAAAACAAAAGAAAACAAAGCAAAACAAAATAAAATAAAATAAAATAATACAATAATAAAATAAAATAAAATAAAACAATAAATAATAAATAACAAATAACAAAACAAAATAAAAAATAGATAAAATAAAATAGACCAAAATAAAAATAAAAATAAATTCTGAAAGAATATAAAATAATAAAATAAATAAAATAAAGCAAAAAAAATAAAACAAATCAAAATGAAATAAAATAATAAATTAAACAAAATAAAAATAAAAATAAACTAATAAAATAATATAAAATAAAATATAAAAGATAAAATAAAACAAAACAAAATAAAAAAATAAAATAAAATAAAATAAAATAAAATAAAATAAAATAAAATAAAATAAAATAAAATAAAATAAAATACAATACAATAAAATACAATGAAATAAAATGCTTTGGTTTGCCCAGCCTGAACTATAGCCTGGAGAGGAGGAGACTCAGGGGTGACCTCATTACTCTCTACAACTACCTGAAGGGGGGTTGTAAACAGGCAGAGGTTGGTCTCTTCTCCCAGGCAGCCAGCACCAGAACAAGAGGACACAGTCTCAGGTTGCGCCAGGGGAAGTTCAGGCTGGAGGTCAGGAGGAAGTTTTACACAGAGAGAGTGATTGCCCATTGGAATGGGCTGCCCGGGGAGGTGGTGGAGTCGCCGTCACTGGAGGTGTTCAGGAGGAGACTTGACAGGGTGCTTGGTGCCATGGATTAGTTGTTTAGGTGAGTTGGATTGGTTGATGGGTTGGACATGATGATCTTGAAGGTCTCTTCCAACCTGGTTTGGTCTATTCTATTCTATTCTATTCTATTCTATTCTATTCTATTCTATTCTATTCTATTCTATTCTATTCTACTCTATTCGGTCCTGGATACTGCAATAAGAAAACTCCTCTGCTTGTAACTCCTGCAGCCTTTGCAGTGTTTCTCAGCTCATCTCATTCAAAGCAAGTGTCTCTTCCCCATGAGTTGCTGAATTCTTGTTCAGCTGACTGATTTGATGATCTCAACTTTAGGACTTGAAAGAGGGATCATCTAACTCAGCTCCTTGCACAAGAGCTATTTAGTCCCATCCAGTTAATCAAACATAAATGTCCATGGGAAGAGGTTGTCCTTTACTCCATGTGTATTTCTCTATTTACATTGAGTCCCCTCATTAAAGGGATCTACCTTGACAATTACCCCTGAGAGCAGAGGACCAGGCTTCACATCTAGAGCCCAGCTGTCATGGGGACAGCTTGCAGTCCCTGGGGAGCTCTGGTAGCCCCCGTGTGTGCATCTAACTACAAGAACAGCTGCATGAAAGCATTTGTGGACATGAAATGTTGTCAGCTGTAGATACCTCTTGGGGAATGCTGACTTTGTCTCGTATCCCCAGACACCTGACTGGATAGGCAGCCAGTGTGACAATGGGAACACAGAGTCCAGAGCCTGAGTATCCCACTTCTTGGCGGGAGGTTGTAGCCAAGTGGGGGTTGGTTTCTTCTCCTAGGCAACCAGCACCAGAACAAGAGGACACAGTCTCAAGCTGCACCAGGGGAAGTTTAGGCTGGATGTTAGGAAGAAATTCTTCATAGTAAGAGAGATTAGCCATTGGAATGTGCTGCCCAGGGAGGTGTTGGAGTCAGCAGAGCTGGAGGTGTTTAGGAAGACATTGGATGGTACTTTTGGTGCCAAATGCCACATCCAGTCCCTTTTTGAGCACCTCCAGGGTGCTCTACCATCTCCCTGGGCAGCACATTCCAATGACTAACAACCCTCTCTGTGATGAACTTTCTCTTCATATCATGCCTAATCTTCCCCTGGCACAGCATGAGACTGTGTCCTCTTGTTCTGGTGCTGGGTGCCTGGAGAAGAGACCACCCCCCACCTGGCTACAACCTCCCTTCAGGTAGTTGTAGACAGCAATAAGGTCTCCCCTGAGCCTCCTCTTCTCCAGGCTAAGCAACCCCAGCTCCCTCAGCCTCTCCTCACAGGGCTGTGCTCCAGACCTCTCCCCAGCCTTGTTGTCCTGCTCCCGACACAGTCAAGTATCTCAATGTCCTTCTTGAATTGAGAAACCCAGAACTGGACACAGGACTCAAGGTGTGACCTAACCAGTGCTGAATACAGGGCACAATGACCTCCCTGCTCCTGCTGGCCACACTGTTCCTGATCCAGGCCAGGATGCCATTGGCCATCTTGGCCACTTGGGCACACTGCTGGCTCATGTTCAGCCAGCTGTCAATCAGTGGCACCAGGTCCCTTTCTGCCTGGCTGCTCTCCAGCCACTCTGTCCCCAGCCTGTAGCACTGCATGGGCTTGTTTTGACCAAATTATCTCTTCCCATTTCGCTTCATCCTCACAGTCAAATTTACCTACAAATATTTGCTCCGTTTTCCCGTTCATTCCTTATTCAGCCTACTTTGTCGCGTTAGTTTGTTTCCAAATGGTCCCTGTTTATTTCCATCTGAATAATTTACTACCAAAGCTGGCACTGCACAAGTCAAGCATTCATTATAACACATTAGAACAATATTTGCTTGAACAGTTTGGACTTATTAATGAGACAGTAAATTAAAGAAAGTAACTGCTTGAAAGGAGACCAGGAAATCTTTACATAAACCCAAGAAAAGCCTGGCCTTTGAAGCTCCAGTTGCTTTATTTCCTGCATGTAAAATGACAACTGGAGTCCTGAGGTGAAACTGGGGCTTGCCATAGTGAGGTAGTTTTAGGCTATGCCTTTAAAATATTTCACAGATCTTGAACAGAATAGTGGTTAAATGTCAATAAACTGCTACTGGGTGTAAAAAGGTAAACAAAGATAATTCTAGTGTGGCCAGCAGGAGCAGGGAGGTCATTGTGCCCCTGTACTCAGCACTGGTTAGGCCAAACCTTGAGTCCTGTGTCCAGTTCTGGGCCCCTCAGTTTAGGAAAGATGTTGAGTTGCTGGAAGATGTCCAGAGGAGGGCAACAAAGCTGGGAGGGGTTTTGAGCACAGCCCTGTGAGGAGAGGCTGAGAGAGCTGGGGTTGCTTAGCCTGGAGAAGAGGAGGCTCAGGGGAGACCTACATGTACCTGAAGGGAGGTTGTAGCCAGGTGGGAGTTGGACTCTTCTCCTAGGCAGCCAGCACCAGAACAAGAGGACACAGTCTCAAGCTGTGCCAGGGGAGGCTTAGGCTGGATGTTAGGAAGAAGTTCTTCCCAGCAAGAGAGATTGGCCACTGGAATGTGCTGCCCAGGGAGGTGGTGGAGTCACCATCACTGGAGGTGTTTAGGAAGAGACTGGATGAGGCACTTGGTGCCATGGTTTATTTGATTAGATGGTGTTGGGTGATAGATTGGACTCAGTGATCTCGAAGTCTATTCCAACATGGTTAATTCTTTTCTATTCTACTCTAAATACTATTGGAGATACATCTACCTTAAGACTGGTTGTACCAAAACAATTTTCTCTTCTCTTCTTGTTTCTTTGCTCTGGAGGGATACTAACTTGCTTCTCCTTGACTTTGGCTGCATCATTTTGGTTTAGTCTAAGCAATTTCCTCTGCTCCTTTCTCTTCTCCCTTTTGGACAGTAAAGTATGGGGGGCAGGAATGTTGTCTGACCAGGGGGATCCTTGTGCTGTTTATAAACTGCAAATATTTATAAATATTGTAAATCCTGGGTATTTTGTACACATTCATTGCATTCCATTGCAGATTTTAGTTTTCCCTGTAAATA